>JBBPPN010000446.1:0-10766 GCA_038091995.1 Leccinum holopus
TAACCAGTTATGAAAAATTTCAGATACAAAAAGGCCAGACTGAAACTGATAAAAGACTGATTTTTTGGTCTTGTATTGGTTTTTGCTGGTCTGGTTAACAGTCAAAACTGTGTCTTCTGTGCTTCAAAAATACTACTCAATTTCAGCTTTCTATCATTATTTTTTACTGTAAAATAGTCCCTGTGTTGTGGGGATATGATCAATTTAATATTGCATTGAATAATAGGTCTGTAGAAAGACAAAAGTATTGATATGGGCAATCTCAGCAAGTGATTTCAGGCTCAGCAGAGGCTATACAAAATGTAGTAAAAGCCCCTATCTATAATTAAAGCCAATAATGATATCATTCCACCCATAAGCAGCTGAGATATAACCAATATTGACCTTCATGTCAATATATTGTCATAAATATCATAACTGACTCAAATAAAATCACGAAAATATCAACAAATCAGGAATAATTCTCATATGTACTCCCAAATATGAGGACAATAGGGGCTACCTCCAAAGACCAGTCTTAACCAGTTTCATTCAGTCTTTCGAATTTTTCAAAAATCAAAAGACCAAGAATGAACCAAATGAAATCTAGAAAGACCAGACCACTCAGGTCTGGTCTTGGTTGGTCCAGTCTGGTTACAAATTGGTTTTTTATTGATCTTAGGACTGGACTTTCAAACACTATTCCTGAAGCTGGGCCACAGCTCATCCAGATCAAAAACCAGTGAATTTTAGCCTACAACTCCCCTGTTGTCACAAATAATACCTTAAACTGAGTCTATGAAGTCTTTGTCTTAACAAACTTTGTAGGATGCTGAGTGGTGCCGATCAGCAAATCCAAAACCAGTGATAAAAAGTGACAGAAAATGACAGAATATAACAGAGTGACAGTGAATAAGTGAATAACAGAGTGACAGATTTCCACAGCTACTCAGACAATAACTAAACATACTAGCCAGATACTAACTAATATTTTGCCTCCTAACCCAGACTAACCAATATTCACCTTCTAATTGGGACTAACCAATGCTTTGCTAGATTTTCTAACCTAGACTGATACATCAATCAAATTAAATAATCTTGAATGACATGGTAAATCCAGTTCACTGTACAAATTGGCACCATCACTAGTTACATCAGATTTCTGCCACTTCCTGTCCTTTTCGAGTCCTTGTTGATTACAGTGTTGAATATACCCTGTGTCAATGCCAGTGCCAGTTAAATCATCTACATCACTTACATCTCCACCAGCATCCATTGGTGATTCTGATTGCATTTGTTTGACATGCAGATCATCCTGTACATCATCTTATGTAGTTGTATTCACACTTGGATAAACATGTACTAGTAGTCAATTCTTACCGCAAGTATGGTAGTATCATGCTTCTAGAGCTCCTGTTTCTGAGTCGCTAACAATGTTCTGACCCAGAAGTCAGAGTCTTGTGCATCCTGAGACAAGAGTTCTTGTTGCACAATGGGATTCAAGTTGTCTTCATTATCATGATAGTGACTGCTGGATGCAGTGGTGTCCTCTCAAAAAAGTCTAAGGATAATCTCTGCTGCACTTGCATTGAACAATGATGATTGTGAGCTGTGAGCAGACTCAGACCTGGAAGACTTGTAGTAATGTCCAGAAATATGTTAGTCATGCGAGTCCTTATTTTCTTCATCCAGTTGAAGTTTCTCAGAATTATTATGGTAGGACATGGTAAATTGACTGGTGTGTCCAAGACTTAAGCATCAGTGTGTTAAGAAGAACTTATGAGCCTCTGTCAAGATCTACTAAGGTCACAATTAATTCAATTGTGCAAGGGGCAACTTGAATCATACTATTTGCCTGCCAGGGATATGCCATTCATTTAATCTTGTGGATGACTCAAACATTCAACCCTGTTGAGTGCAGCAGCTAGATTGGAGATAACTTTCCAGAGACTTGGACAGGCTGTAGTCTAGCCAGGATCCAGGTCAGCCTATCACACAGTCTGAGCTTGAGCTTAAGTAGCATAAATAAAATCTGAAAAAAAATCAGGGTATGGTTCTTGTGCCTGTCCAGAGCCAAAGCACTCCATTGAATAGATGAGATGATGCCCGGAAACTCAACCCTATCTTGACAATGTGTCTAGTGATATCTAAATTTTTTTCAAAGGGAATCATATGATTTGATACTCCTTTTGGCTCCAATTTATAGGCTGTACAGTAATCAAGTGCAAACTTTGAGCTTATTGACGTTTTGTGCCTGGGCAGCCTGGCACACCATCCTTGAAACCAAACTTGATCCCTCAGACTGAACAGGCTTTTTTGCTATATCATGTCCACACTTTTCTATATGTAGCACATGCATCATCCCTTCAATTAAACTCTGTTTACTCTTTTTCTTGCTAATGGATGGCTGTTTCCAATGTGGTGCCCTTTCATGTGTGCTGAAGTTCAACTCAAATGGTGCTCTCAACCATCATCGCCAAAGCTGTCTCCATTGTCACCGAGATTCTGCAGCTATACATACACAATCCCAATTCAAACACTGTTCACTCTTTGATGCAACAGATAATCAAATATCCAAGCAGCCAAAGGCAAAAGAGTTGTGTTCTTTATCTGTTGCTGAGCAGTGTTGCCTTTCTTCTGTAGGTAGATCTTCTCTTGGTCAAAGTATTCTAAGACTTTGATTGGCAGGATATGTATGGTCTATCTGGTGCAGCGTCCTCATCTGCAGATCTCATAAGCTAGCTCATAGAGATCCTTTCGATGGGTCAAAGTAATGGTCAGTGACTTTCTCTTGCTCCTTGACATTCATGAATCAAGGAGGTTTGTCATAGGAAGTTCCAGTTGTGGGCCATGATCACCATGTTTTCCAGCTTGATGTTAATCCAGGCACAATCAAGTTGCTGAGTTACAGCCTTCTTTGACTTTACAGAGGCTAATCTATGTTTTATCAACATATATCTTAATATTGGCTATAATTTCAGAGCCATCTATACTGTATACAAACCAGCCTGAGTGGTGTTGAACTGTGGATTGGATGTATTGGGATATGATGATAGCTACAAATGCATCTGAAAAAAAAAATTGCTCAATTACAATTCTTCAAAAATGACATCTGACATGAAATTGGTTATATCTCGGCTCTAATATAAGGATGATATTGACCCTCAGGAGTCAGGAGGGTGCAAACATGACAATGGTGCTGGGGCATCATAGACTGGTTGTGCAAGGCAGCAAAGACAAGTTTTATGATCAACTTGGAGGATGAGCAAGGTGAGGAAATGTCAGACACTGACTAGGTTGCAACTACATGTATTTTTCAGTGAATGGTACTTCAATGAATGCCAAGTGTCACAAATTCAGTGACTTTTTGAATGGTCTGTGAATTGGACCCACAAAATGCATTGATCAATCAGTGTTCACTGTTCAGTGAGTAGTAACTGGAATCAATTCCCAGTAGTTTTAGATAGTGAGTCACTGAAAAGTCTGAAAAATTGGTGCTTATTGCAAAACACTATGATAATCAGCCTGATAGTGTAGGTTACTTCTCATAGTGACTTGGACATGATAGTACATCCAAGTCTGGGGATGAGCCTGAAACTACTAGTAATTATAATGTACTATTTTATTCAATTCATCCATCTGTCACACTGTTTTTTTTTACACCAGAATTGATTTTTTCCCATTTTTTCAGATTTATGTCACTGAGGGAAGTAAACACAATTATGATAAGTGTAATTGTAAATGAAATTTGATTTTCAATAATAATCTTACTGAAGTTGTACCCAGTTGTTTTCAGTGTCAATGATTCTCGTTGATATTCACTTGTCTCAATTTTTTCAATGATTTTCACTTACCATGTCTAAATGTTGTCTAAATGCCAAACATCACAATGACCCACCAGCATGACAGGGGAGCAAACAATCTCTTACTGTATGTATGCTGGCAAATGATCCAACCAGACTATACATATATTAAGTGCCTTGCAATAATTATGGAGCTTGTGGTGTAACAGGTCTAACATGTGACATGTCACAGGCTTACATCATCAGTGGATATTGGGTTTGAATTCACAGAGTGTAGTATCTTAAAGGATTTTTTTTTCTCTCAATGTGGCCTGCCTTTTGACAGAGCGAGTGTACCAATATGGCTGTAGTCTGTAGAATCGAAATTTATCAACAGCAGGCATGATAAAACAATACTATGTTTATCAGCATTATATGCAATGAAAATTGGCCAAAATCTCATTGATATTTACTAGAGAAAGTGAGCAGTCACTGAGTGTATGTCCAGTTACACTGAATGTCATTGTATTCCATTGATTTTCATATACAATCTCAGTGGTTATTGATAATTCCGACATTGGCGATCCTTGTATTTACTTCCACCTGTCCCTGTAAAGATGATGCAACACTTCTTGTAATTAGAGTTTAGGTGTAATGCAGCACTCACTGTGATGTATGATGCATGATTGCATTGTGTGTTTGGCTGATACTTCAGTGCATGCTGTGCTCTCAGATAGCCCCTTATAGAAGACAATGCTGACGAGTGGCCGGTGAGATCTTACATAGTCCTTTTATGGATGCTTAGTGGCCGGTGAGATGCTTGTCGGTAGGAGATGGTGCTGAATAATCAAGCTTAATCGGTGAATCAAGATCCGTTCGATTGTTCCTATCAGTAACATAATACTACGCCGGTACCGCTGCTTCTGCCGATGTGTTCGGGTTGACTTTCCCCCTCGTCAAACCAAGCCATTCCACCTTGCAGGCCAACCGGAGCGCTTCGTACAGCGCAGCCTGACGATTCGCATAGGCAGTAAGCCCTTCTTGAAGCTCGGTATTCATATTGTTCCGTTTCAACGAGCTTTCGCGCCAGGTTTTTGACTTGTATGCGAAAAACACCTGCACTCGCCTCATCTCCTCTATCAAAAGGTGTACTTCCTCCGACCACCTTTCCACTCGTGCACGCGACTTGCACCATTCGATCCTCAAAGCTTTCAACATGTTCGTGAGTCATCTAAGCGACAATGACAACTTGAAACCACTTACTCTCCTGTAGCTCAGCATGGTCACCGCCGATGCCTGATTGAACACCCATCGTCTGCCAGATCCATGACAGTGTACGTCGTCCCTCCGTCTGTCCATTTGTTCCAGTATTTATTGCACGGATGTCGTCTTCTTTGAGCACCCTGAACGTCGTCTCCCAGCCCACCTTATGCAAAGAATGTCCTAGTGTTTCTAGTGCATCACGGGCTCGGCGGTACCTGGCTACACTTATCCGAATCTTGGCCTCGACGCTTTTCAACGTGTTTTGAGCTCGCGTGTTCGAAGACTGTCCTCGGATGTTCGTTTTCCGGAACTCAAGCAGGTAAGACCGGAGTCGCAAATACCGGCGTATCTCCTCAAGCGCATCAAACGCTTGTGCAAATCGGAGTCTCCATTCGATTATTTGAAGAGTTTTGGGACTAATTGTAGGGTTTTCAGATGGGAGGTAGAGTTTGTATGTCTGCGGGCACAAAGACATTGCTTCGCTTGTCGGATTGACATCTTGATCCTTCACGCGCTCCCGTGCGACCAAGGGCATGTATAGTATCTGTACGTCTGACCATTGTTCAAGTCGCCGCTGCAATATAGTTGTTTTTTGTTGCATTTTTGTTTTTTGTATGTCTGTCAGGCCAGAAACGGCGGTTGCTAGCTCTGTGGCCAGGCGACGTCTAAGAATAGGTTCGGAACAGAGTGATGCATCACAACTAGTAATCACGTACTGATGATCCTCTAGATCGAGACCATCGCTGATCAGCATGCTTGGTGATACTTCGGAATGAATAAAAACATCATTTCCATTTTGAATCTCTTGAGCCTCGTCTTTGGCTAGTTCGAGCCGCACCTTGGCCTGCGTTAGAACTATTAAATGTGACTAGGTGAGCTACACGAATACCAGAACACGACGTTTGGGGAAGCAAACCTTCGCCTTGACGTTCATACGGATTGTCTTTTGTCCGATCCTCAGAGTTCTTCCACTCTTCTGTCATCTTCGACCACTGCATGACCACACTAGGATCGAGTGCGGCTCCGAGTTCCTGATGCATCAGCTCCTGCTCGGTCTTCTGGCTTGCGGCTTCTTTTAGCCTTATCAACAAGGTACGCCCTTAGTGATGCATCAGTACATTGTTTACGCCGGCAAATGGCACATACGCATTCCCACGACTTTCTTCCAGTTCCAGTCCCCAAAAAAATCATCGAGCGTGTCCCTCCTCGACCCCGGCCCCATCTCTTTTGTGCTCGATGCTATAGGGTTAATATTTGCCCATCCACGCTCCGGCGCTTCACCATCAGTTCGTCCTACGAATGGAAGGTAATTCAGGGAATAAAGGGTTTGGCAGTGCTCCTTGTGTGCCGGTAGGTGAAACTTGGGTACCCCAAACTCGAATGACTTGCTGTCCTGATCGACTTGAAGGTTAGGTGGGATTCTCGACATCCGAAGCCACAGTTTTTTGTTCCACTGACAGGCGATGTCATAGGAAACAAATATCATTGGGAGTGAGATGTACGTCTTCATTGCTGAACAGAATAAGTAGTCCATGTTCAGATATCTTCAAGCACCCATCCCATCAGCTGTGGCCCAGCGGGTAAGTCGTTCAGAATAGAGTCTGCTTACTTTTCACCTTTTTGCAGGTCTCCGACTGCTTGTGGCAACTTAAACCCATGGCGAGCGCAGTCCACAGTCCCTACTCCTGTCACGGCAAGACCGTGCGCTGCCTTTGTGTCCGCCACATTGACCGCGGAGTGACCAGAACAAGTACTTTTCTGGGAACCGCAATGTCGTCGTGAGTCATTTATCTTTGTTTCATTTCAAGTAAAGCTTACTACCTCCTGTCTTTCACTGAGGCCGTTCGCCAAATACTCCTTGTAAGGTTTGTCTTCCACAAAATATGCCCATCCGTCGCCCAATCCTGGATCCACGCTCTCATTTGAGACATTCTTTCGTTTCAAACGGAAATTGGCATCGATTGCAACAAAGACTCGGTATAACCAACTACCAACCGTAAGTGAAATATTCGATCTCATGAACCCACTACCGACATACCTCTTTGATGGATCTGCATTCTCCCAATCCGAAGGGAGGTTTATGTCTGGATGAGGACATGCCGGACACAAGATAGCAGATTCTCCAGGTAAGATTGTCTCTATGCCTGTTGGAATATGTCCTCTGGCTGAACGTTTCAGCATTTTCAGGTGGCGCCACTGTCGAACCATTCGCATGAAAGCTGCGTAACGATCCTATAGCTGTCATTAGTACCGACACTGACAGTACATATCAAAGGAACATGCCTTCGGCTCACACAAACCAGTGTTGTCCGATCGTCGCCTCAAAGAGTGATAAAATTCGTACGCAGATGCCTTCGACTCCAACGACAGTAACTGAAATTGTTCAAGCACTCCAAAGGTTGCTGCGGTATGTGGTTCCCGAATAGTTGCTGGGTATAGTCGTGCCCGAAGAAGCTGTTTGACCCGAGTCTGTGCAGTTTCACAACCACAGAAATCCAATCCAATTTCGTGGATCCCGCTACTGTCAATCACCACAAAGTCGTCATTGGAAGAGACACATATTGGATTGATGCATCGCTGTTCAGGTCCGTGCCCCAGCTGAACTCGAAGTCCCAGGGATTTTAGGCTAACGCTTTCAAAGAATACACTGTTCCAGTGCTACATTTGTATCAGAGACGGCACGTTGCATCACAACAAAAGGTGACTTACCTTAATGTGATGCAACGGAATTGATGCATGACTTGTTACAACGCAATGCTGACAAAGGAGTCCACTACAGAAGCAATCGTCACACCGGTAAACACCCAGGTTTCCTTTACACTGGCTGCAGGTAGGGTCACTGATGTAGTTCCCCCTCCCTTCCTGACGAAGGATCTCATCCAGAAAAGTAGAACGATGAGGGATCCATGCCAGGAGAGGCCGGTCCTTCAGATGGGTGAGAAGAGGGGCAAGTAAAAAGGGTGAGTCGTCCACTTACACTGGCATAGAGTTTCCGCTTAGTATTCTCGAGGGGGGACTGCTCGCTAGACTCGCTAGATTTCATATGTTCCTCGTCGTCACCAACTTCAGGATCCCCTTGTATCAAATTCCCCCCCAAGAAAGATTCAGTGGCGAGGTCCAAGTCGTCAAGTAGCTGGAAACCTCCATCACCACTGGCATGTGGACCTGGATGTTGACGCAAGTCGTCGATAGTACTTCTTTTCATTTCCAGAGCCTCCGTGTTGACCAACAGCGTGCCATTGTGTGATATATGGTAGGTAGTGTGTTCAAAATATTCTTGGGCTTGGTTCAAAGTGCTTACAATGCCGTCCGTGTGGCTCTCTTGATAATCAGTGTCTTCGTTGAGAGAGTATATGTAGACCTTTTGGCGCTTGCGTGACGGCCCTGACCTGCGAGTCGAGGACATTGTTGGACGTGACTGACGGTCTGAATACAATACTGGATCGGACCGACTCTGATTCGGACGACAGGCCACAGTGCTTCCTTTGCCACGGCTTCAAGAATTGCCGTGTTCGGCGGCATGAAACCACAGACTCGGACATGGTACACCATGAGGCCTCGGTGCTCGCTGTCGGACGAACAGTCCCCTCCGAGTCGGAGTCAACAAGACAACTTGAACGCTTCCTCGCATGATTCGCAACACTGTAAATGGATAAATAGGTCAGTGATGCACCACTCATTGTCCCATCGTTCCTACCACATGACCGTCATCCAGACCCCCCAGTCCACTGCCTCAGGCTCCCCCGTCATCCGAGTCAATTCCAACAAGTCCACAATTAGCGGTGATGCTGCTGAAGACGATGGAACTAGTAAGCGGATATGGTCTTGCACAATTTTCGAAAGTTTTGTTAACACCTTGTCAGCCTACCTCACACAGGCCCTTGCAGGGATGAGAATTTCCAGACGCACTGCAGATGTTCTCGTTCAGGCACTCGCCCTTATCGCCGAGGAGCAGCATCAGGCATCGCACCTGCTTCCAACCACTGCAACGGAGGATCTCTCCCACAACGAAAATGGCCATGGCACTGTGGTCAATGCCACGGACTCAGACTTCGACTCGGAGGATCGTCTTCTTGGAGATTATCCCAAGGTCTTTCTTACAGCTCCAACTTCTCCCGGTCGTGCCATTCTTTCTGGACCCGCTTTGCCGTCGGTCCTGCTCCCTCCACCCACTCCCCCTGCTCCTCAGAGGTGGTACAGGTGTTATCGAGGTTATGTGTATACCTTTCCTGCGCCAAATGAGCTGTCTGGCTGCAAGACCTTTTACTGTGTCACAAAAGGCTTGCGGGTCGGAATATTTACTGATTGGTGCGTAGTCGGTGTCAGTTCTTTCTTGTGTGTGATGCTGAGATCTATTTGTGCAGGCAAATTACCGCCGAACTGACACAAGGCATCAGTCGCAGTGCGCAGAGCAAATTCACTAACATCCAGAAATGTATTTCCGTTTTTGAGAGAGCCCTTGAACGTGGAGCGGTGGAGATTTTGGCAAGCGTTAGTGATGAGCTGAACTACTAAGTAGTAGTACGATGACCAATATGTTTTTCATTCACACCCGAAATGCATTCCAATTGTTGGACAAAGTTCAAATGCAAACTTTGAGACTCGAGAGTGATTGACTCGGAATTGCTTCATAATGGTCTGACTTGATGATAAGGCTAGTAGGACTGTACTATGGGGCACCTTGCAAGTCTTGCATGTACGGTGGGCAATCTATAAACTAAGAGCGCCAAGGTCATAAATATGTGATTTTGAGAGAATGTCTGACACGACACACAATCTGAAGCTCTGAGTACTATCGTGTTTACCAGCCTGATACTCTATCGCACGATAGCCATGCCTCTTCTTGCTCACATTGCGTGTTATTCAGTTTTTATTTCATAAATCTCCTATAAATCTCCTATAGCGGTTTGCCCTCGATGTTATCATAAATTGATCAAATCACTAGGATACTACTCAGGCTATACCTCTGAGCCCTCTCCACGACGGCGAACCAAGCACTTATGGGACGTCCACAGATACATTCGACACCTGAATCTCGTGCTGAGGCTGCACGATTATCGCGCCAAAAATATTATATGCGGTGAGTTTGTATGTTTTTGAGTGTCAACTTTTAACTTCATGCTTTAAAGCAGACACCGGGAGGAAATCTCCAGTAAAATGAAGCAGAAATACAGAACAAAGTCACGTACAAAGGCAGAAGTAATTCAACCGTAACTTAGATTGCTACCAGTTCACAATCTCCAAGCTAACTCGATGTTTTTTTCTTTTCATTTTCAGTGAATGTTCACTCGCTATAATTTGGGGACGTCTAATGACACTCGTTAACGGATCTCTCAACTCATTTTGTGAGAATCTATGTGCTGAGATTCAAGGGGCTGGCAACGACCAAGGAGAGCTACTGGAGAGCCTTGTTCTCAAGGCTGGTGAACTTCAACTGCTGGTTCGGACAACCGAAGGGGACATATTGCAAGAGCACGGAGTGGGTCCAGAGCTGGCGAATGCCCAAAAGCTCGGAGGTTTGGTGGCAGAGGTGCTCGCAACTCTCGAAGATCTTCTTTTGGCGAATATGGAAGGGGAGCTTGGGATGTACCATTCAGACAAACGACTGCGATACCAGACGGGTAGGGATATTTGCCATGGAAACTTTTAGTTCGTCTTTGGTTCAAAAAATGTCAACTCGTGATGCATTATCGTGCTCTGACCCAGTTATAATCGTGAATCCGAAATGAACCTCACCCCCCC
>JBBPPN010000447.1:0-10744 GCA_038091995.1 Leccinum holopus
GAAGATAATTTAATAATTGGTTTTGTAATGAGATATAAAATCTTATCTTCTAAATCTAATATTAAAGATACTGTAATTATAAAAGGTCTTCCTCCATTCCTTGAGCTGGTCATTCCTGCCCAAAGGTGGCATGGGCCACCCCTTCCCCTCAAGCATCTCACAGAGCAAAATGATCAGGGCAAGATGTCTTTGAGGATGTACATCTTGAGTCGGCCTATCAAAGGATGACAGGTAGCAGGTATTCTTCTTCTGCTGTCGTTTAATCCGTCTTTGGTCTGGAAAGAATGTAAGCTGCTTTTGTCAACATGAAGGTGAAAAACATACTGATGCTGTGCGGGAAATGTAAAACTGACATATAGGTTGGAAATGGTGTGAGTCCATTCATTAGGCATATACAAAAGGTCCATTCAGTTGTCAGGAAAAATTGTTACAAAGAAAACAAAGTAGTGAGTAAACTTACAATGTTATGTGTTCAAATAAATTCTGGAGTCTTTTGGAACATTCTCGATCAATTTCCAGACCTAAAGACCTCCCTGCACACTTTCATTAATCTCTCAAAGTCATTTGTTACATTGATATACAATGCAAAACTGAAATATAGGTCGGCAAATGGTGTCAGTCCATTTCTTAGATGTATATAAAGCTTTGACAAAGGTCTGGTAAGATTTGGTGGTTGGAAAAAATTGTTACAAAGAAAAAAAGGTGGTGAGAGGGTAGACTTTGTTATGTGTTCAAATAAATTCTGGATGCTTTCCAAACCATTCTCAATGAATTCTTTGATTTTGAAAACCCCCATGTACACTGTTACTTACTCCTGAAAGTCATTTGTTGAATTGATATACTAGTAAAGGTGGAGGGAGGACATTGGTCACCATTATGAAATAAATTGCCAGTGCTCAGGAAATGGTTGGAATATGTTTTGTAGATGTCTAAAGATATTTCCCAGGAGCTTACCTGAATGTGCAGTACCATAGGAAGTCAAGTTTTCCAAAGACAGTGAGATACATGTACTTTGATGCAACCACAGTACTGACCCAGACAGGTGAAACTGGTGTATGTACAAGGGTCACATGCATCACCCAGATATTGATGTGTCATTCTCACAACTCTGCATAATCAAATTACAAGTTGTGAATAGTGTATACTCAGTTGTATATTTCAATATAAAAGTGAATAATGTATGATATATTCATATCTAGCGCAAAAAAATCTCTCTCAATAAAATATAGAGTGTGTATAAATTCCAAATAAATACCTAAGAATCTACAAATATTTATGTAAATGGGGCTATATGTCCCTAAGGGACCCACATGAGGGTCAACCGGTCTTGGTTGGAACCGATTGAAACCAGTTTTACATTGGTATTTTGCATTTTGAAAATTTCAATTTCTGCAACTGGACTGGTAGCTATTTGAATTGGGGGCAACTTGGCAACTGAAGTCTGGTTGCAACCAATGCAAGTCTGATCCAGTTTGGTCTGTTTTCACCTCAAAACACTATGTGGATGTCACAGGGTGTGTGTGTGTGTGTTGGGGGAGGGGATGTATGTATCCAAGGTTTGAAGAAAGTAGTCATAGAGATATGATTGGGAAGCTGCTTCTGACATGGAGGATTGATAAGCTCTAATCTCATGGTTAGAGATACTGTGACTGCCCAATATGATAGGTCAAAGTTTGTCAGTTAGAAGGGCAAGTTTGGATGACCTGAGTTGCTCTATTAAATTTAACTCTGATTTTGGCTGGAGAGGTGGCAAACAGTCTAGCCAGGATCTGCCATCACTCCCAAACCACTCCTCTTCTACATGGTGCAGCCACACAATTTGAATATCTCCAGTTCAACTCCATCTCAAAATTCCTGCAGCCTACACTTCAAACAAGGGAGATATGGAAATCAGAATTCCCTACAATATGCTGTGCTGTTATATCAAGGAGGCTGTAGCAGATTCCTACATCCAAGAGTTGTTCATTCTATAGAGGCTAGCCTACTGGAAGGTGGATATTGGGTGGAAGTATATTAACATAGTATTCAGCCAGAAAGATCAAGATCAGAAGGCCTGGAAGACCAAGGTTGAAGAGTACAATGTCTGGCATGATGAAAATGAGGTTTTTGTTTTTTGTCGCTTTTTTATTTATAAGTATATTTATAAATTATCTTTCTCAAAGGAAACAACAGGAATTTACCTGGCAGCTTCACTGGATTCCAATGGAAGTCAAAGCTATAGGCAACCAATACCATTGTCACTGCATTGTGGGATACTGAGAGAGATCATACCCCTGCTATTATTATTAGGTATAATACAACTACTCATGAGGTTGTCTTTCAAGTTAGTGTGACAACTCCTCTGTTTTCATAAACTTACTGACAGAAACTTGTAGCTTGGATCAATATGCAACACCCCTTTTGTCTTGGAAACTGGTTCAAGATCATTTATGTATATTTGATTTGGCTACAAGAGGTCGAAAGTGAGTTTGGAAAAATATGCTCCCTTACAGTCACCAATCAAGTTGCTCTTGGAGAAGGTCAATTGTTCTTTTACTCTCTTTCTTTTGTCTGTTTATACTTCTTATTGATAGATTTTGTCAGGTGTGCTTCTCTGCTACACGAAGAAGGCCCTGAAGCTCATGTGAATATTGGTTGTTGGAGATATAATTCAGAAACAACCAGAGCACCCATCTAGAATCTCCCATGTTCTATTGTCATCAGGTACTGTAAACTTTCCCTCACCAGTACCAGCTGGGTATTTCCAAGACTTGTTGTTACCATACCTGCTTGATACAATAATCAATGAAAGTGCATGCCATAGTTTCATCTTTGAGCCACACACTGCGGTACAAGTAACACTCCCACCTGGCACCACAATTCTAAACAGTTTTCTTGGGGAATCATGAGGTTTACTAACAAGGTATCAATGTAAATTTTTCATCACAAGGGCATAGTGGTAAACCTTGTGGTCTTCCTTTAACAATACAATGATGTCACATTGTGTCTTCATGGGGGAGGAGAAAGACTTGATTTGTGCCAGCAAAATCACAATCAACTACAAAAATTGATTAAGATCAATATGATATCCATTCTGACTTACAAGGAAATGGACCAATGCTGTTGGAGCAAGAGCGGGCCATGGGAAAAAAAATGTAATTATCGGAGATGAAGCAAGCAATGTAGCATATAGCATAAAGAAATAAAGATTTTCAGCTCCTGTCAGGCTCATAGAAAAAAAGTGGCAGCACAATGGAAACAAAAAAGTAAGAGAAAATCATGTTCTTCCATAACACTCACACCACTAACATTCATTCATGACATACAGAAACAAAGTTCACGTCCAAAATCAGTGGCTCCTCTGAATGGACAGAACACAACTAGCCAGGTCCAGTATTTGTTTGTGGGCTTTCTTTAACTGTCTGGAGGGCATCTCAGCACCTTGAGTGATCACTATATGACCACTAGTTGGCAGAATTTCCAGTGGTCCACTAAACTCTTTCTTCACTTTTTGTTGAACGTAGCTATTTGATATTTGGAGTGAAGGAAATGGTCTGGATATTTGTTTAGTGAAAGAGGATTGGTTGCAAAGAATGCATTTGATCTTAAATTTTTGGTCTCTGGTTCATGTTCCTCCCTCTGCTGATATACACTAGTAGCAATGGGCTAATCGAACAAAGAGATACCTGAAGTAGTGTTATGAGGAAGGGAGGAGCTAGCATTGCAAAAACATCATGCTATGCCTTTTCCCTTGCCATCTTTCTCTTGGTCGACAAACTATATCATCACAATGTGCAGTATGGATGGGATTTGTTTAAGTGGTATCTAAGGAGTCATTCCTATTTGGTGTTTGCTCTGCAGGTACCAGAAGAGCACTCCCAAAGAATCTGCGTTGATGATCACCGATCAAGAATCAGCCTTGTTTTCCAGTTATCAGCTTTCATCCACTGACATTGACACTGACATGCCATGCCCTCTATCCGACTCAAAGCTCACCCAGATCATCAATATTAAAGGCGCCTCTTGGGCCATAGACCTTCGTGGAGTCTCCTACAGGTTGCATTTATTGTCCCGCAGATTGCTCAGACTGCGGTATATCACAACAGGCACTACACTGTGACATACCCCAGGCCCTCCCCAGCCTGCTATGTACACCACATATTTTTTATCAACCTTCATCATCTCCACTTCATTTTCATTTTGTTTTGCTGCCTCATTTCTCTCTGTGCATCGTACAGCAGTTGACAGGAGGTGTCATGTGGGAAATACAGGTGCTGAATCTAGGAATGAACTAAAGGTGGTGCCCTGCCCAAATCACTGAGGACGTGTAGTATAACTCACTCCTCATTCACAAAGTCATCCACTGCACTGTCTGACATTGAAAAGGTGCCAAGTTGGTGGAGGAAAATTAAATGGCAGGTGTGGCAGTCAACAACATGAGTAGTTCATCCTGTCAGTCTGAGCAAATTTCTGACCATAATATGTGCCATAAATAGTTCTTTCTGTTTTTCGTATCACTGGGATGCATTGTGATTCTCTACTCTATTCATCTGATACCTCTAGGCTCTAGTATATGTGTACAATAGTTAACAAGTTATTGATGAGTCTTGAGGTCTTCTTAGTTAATGACCATGTATCTAACCATCTATGATGTGTGATGTCTTCACTGCCAGACACATCTAGAGAAGGACTTGATATATTTGTCATATTCTGCGCAAATCCATTATTGAGTGATTTGTACATAAAAATTTGTTGGTAATCATGTATACACATGATCTGTAATATGATTCAGATGTGTATGAACAGGTTTCTAAAGGTTTTATAATAAATGTTTTATTTATTGATCACTGTACAAATCATGGATCTATGGAAGTACGCAGTGTGCAGCCAATACTGGAAGCCTAAAGGTAGCCAGAACCCTAATCTATTTGCCAAAATGTGTTCAAATGAAGTGGCCACCTAGGGAGGGATCATAGAATCCACATGAAAAAATGGCACAGAAGCTGTATGGTGCATTAGTGTTATTGACATGTTCTAAGCTGACAACATGGGGACCGCAGTTGAAGGTGCTAGCAGGAATACACTGATCTTGAAAGGTTTTTTCAAGCAGGAATACTTGTCCAGGAGTGCCTTGATGTTGGCTTTGTAGTCTATTGTTTTATTATCTTGATTCAGATGGTATTAGTCCATGAAGAAACCATCTACACAGTTGCATAGTAATCATGGTCCAGGTGCTTCGCAGATAGTAAACTCTTGGAAACCTCATGGTACAATACATGAGATTGGATGACATGGACCAATAGGCACTGATATGGATATTGCCTATTATGCTGTTAAAAAGGTATTTAAAAAATGATAAGTAAGTGGAACAAATTTACATATAAGGATTCTAATTATTATGGTTTGAAGACACAAAGAATGTACAGTAAAGCTTCCAGCTGTAGCACAAGAGTATTGCCACCAGCTTCTTACTCCGTTACCTTGTGCAGGCTCAGAACTGGTACTTGAAAGAGGCAGAAAAGTAAGCTATTTTTTATTATGTAAATTAAGCAGAAATATTAATAGAATTCACAGAAAATCTATTCCATCTTTTGATACTCTGATTTTGAATTGTTCATCTCAAATGATGAGGTAGCCTTGACATATGACATCATAGATAGCATAAATAGCTAGCGAATAGCAATAAAGGAGCGGAACATGGTACTGACCATGTGTGTGCTGTGAGGCAGTCTAGACCACTGATGTCATAGATAACTCGCTGTGGGTCATGTGATGGGGGTGGCTATGTGGAGAGGTCACGTGACCAGACAAGATAAGGGATTGATCACGGGCGGCTATAGAGAAGCACTGGGTACGAGGCGGCTGTTGACAAGGCGCCCGGGATTGTCTGTTCAGGGACTAGCAATATGAAAAGCTAGCATGTAAAGCAAGGTTCACAACAAGATTAGGAGTGAAAATGAAATTGTTTGCAACAACAATCAGGACAACATTGCCATTAGTCACAAAATAGATCAACAATGACATGGAGGCATACCCAGGGAATAACTCCATTGAAATTACAAGGTAGGATGTAGACTCTTTTTAACTCATTGATGCAATAACCATCAAACTAAAAGCAATCAGTTTCGATGAATGAAGTTGATGATAGAAACCCACCTATTACAACTTGTCCCTCACCCTCTATCTTTTTCCTTTTTCCAGTCTTCCCACAGTCCTCTTGAATCCTTCCACAGCCTCCTCAAACCTCCCTGAAGTCTCACCGAGTCTTCCAACCCCTTCTCTCTCAAGTCCCTCATCTCTCCCTCATCTCTCTCTTGCCTCTCTTGTCTCTCTTGTCTCTCTAAGTCTCTTGTCTCTCTGTTGTCTCTGTTGTCTCTGTTGTCTCTGTTGTCTCTGTTGGTCTCTGTCTCTCTATCTCTGAGTATCTCCTATCTCTCTTACCTCTTATCATCTCTTATCCCTTATCCTTGCTTACTGAAAACCCTAGTGCTCCGCAGCCTTTGTATTCATCCTTCTTACTGTGGATCTCCAATCTCTGACTTCTTCTCGACTTCTCATCTTCTCTTCTCTCTATATGTATTCTTATCGTCCACTCATAGAATCCCCTCACTTTCTGCTTGTTTCTAACATCCTCTTTCATCTTGGTCCATGCACGCTTCACTTAGCTATATTAGATGTCTCCTGTAGTTCCCACAATCCTCATCTTGGTCTACCTACACTATCATCTGCTAGCTCTGTCTTTGCCATGCAATTGACTCTCTTCATTCACTTTTTGAGTCCTCATCCACCCTTATCATCATTCTGACCTTTGGCCTTATGCACCATCTCTAAAG
The DNA here is from genome assembly GCA_038091995.1 of Leccinum holopus. Taxonomy (NCBI): domain Eukaryota; kingdom Fungi; phylum Basidiomycota; class Agaricomycetes; order Boletales; family Boletaceae; genus Leccinum; species Leccinum holopus. Next base: position 6,813 of record JBBPPN010000447.1, read on the forward strand.
CCTTGCTCCGAGTTAGCGGGTTTAGTAGGTCTATGGCCGACCTTACCCAAGGCCAGTCGTAACACCACCCTTGACCAAAGATCAGTTACATTGTGTACCCATTCAGCATCTTTGGCATATGCTCTCTCCTTTTCTCTCCATGTATGTTGAGCCTTAAAGGCTGAATCATACCAGTGAGTATGAGCTGTCATTCCTAGATGGACTTGAACCAGGTAGGATTACTTGAGCTAGAATCAAATAATACACTTTTCAGTGGTGAAATCTACAACTATGAGTGAACTCACCAATATAAATAAATCTTCCAGTGTTGAATATTCATGGAAACATTTCAACACATTTCAAAAGGGTCTCTACCAGAAAGTCCTCTCTGAATGACACAGTTATACTGGATCCAGTTCTTCTTTCACACAGGCTGATGCAAAGAACCTCTATAGCTTCCCCTAGTCACACGATACCAGGATAAGTAAGGCTGAAGAAGTCACAAGGAGGTTCAAGTTTAAGAAAAGGAGAAATAAATAAAGAGAAAAACAGCAATTAAGCAATCATTGATTGGTTAAAGATATGGTATCATGGAATCTCAGAGAATGGTTTTGAATGTGTAGGTAATCTGCAGTAAGTATGACAAAGAAGCTATAGATGACTAAGTATACAAACAAAAATGAGGACCAAGACAAGAAGGGGATCTCTAGAGATTGTAACATATAGCATGGTGTATACACATGCCCAGTAAATGCAGTCATCTTGCCAACCTGTTTGCACAAACAGATTCATGTTTTAATGTGTAAAGGAACCAGCAAATAGAATTCTTCATAATACTGTATGTTAAAAAAAATAACAAATGAGTGTATGCACAACGGATATTTGAACAATCTTATTACTATAATGTAGCATGTCGCTTGAGTCAAAAGTCTCCACGCATCACTTTTACAATGCTCTGGCTTGTCGGGAAAATAATACTGGATTATCACTGCCCAAGGTACTAACTTCAATTATATTGCTTTAAATGGAGCTTTATTAAAGAATGAGCACCCGTTGCTAGGATTGGTATGAGAAATTTATGCGGATGGTTCGTGAATGGCGCCACTACTTAAAGATGTTGAAATGCTCTGGCTGCGGCCATGTTCCCACTGGGGTAATCACAATTTTGGCCGGTAGTCCCCAGACTCAGTGCACCGATTGGGACCTCGTCCACCAAGGGATGAGCAAGGAGCTCGAAGGTGTTCCACTCAAAACTCAAGGCCACCATAAGGAAAGGCACAGAAGCTTCACTTCATTGTTGACAGGAATCTCCTATGGTGGTGGCCAGAAGGTAAGAACAAGTTGATATGGCGTGCCAATGACTTACTGACTCTTGCTTTAGGCGCCCACCAACCTCGTCCACAAGCCGATGAACCAGGCACTCATCAATGACTTATTAGGGCTGAGATTGTTAGTATACCAGAAATCAATATGGAGTTGTTCCAATTGATCATTTACAAACCATCAAACAAATTTGTGCTGCAAAGCATAAATAGGATTGGTAAATTGTATCTATCAATTAGTTATTATCTTACCTCTACATCATGTTCATCCATGAAAAGTAATTGGGGCTCTGCACATTGGCGATGTGGTTATGTACATCTGTTTTCGACTTGAGGAGCCCTAAATTGTTTGTTGCAGTTTGGTCTTTGGTCTTGAAGAAAGAGAGTATGAACAATGCCTTGTTGACTGAATCACCATGACAGGTTGAGGGTGAGTTGAGTAGCTACAGAATACTAGGTGAGTGAGAATCAACTGATGGAAAAAGAATGTATACTGGATCCTCAAGTAAAATTGTCTGTAGGGGAACTATAAAGTCACTTGGTGAATGGTTGTTTGAGAATATGAACTTACCACTATCTCCTTGTTATCTTGGCCAACGTTAGATAACAACTTATGTATAATTGGGCTCCAGGTCTTGCAGGATTTGGAGATTGCCACTCCTTTGTGATTCTGCAAAAAAATTGATGTCTCAGTGTAGAACAAGCCTGTACTAGTGTGAGGAAAATTGCGTACAGACCCCTGAGACATTGGGTAAGTATGGCCATAGAGGGAGTCCTAAAACAAGCAGAGATGCTCTTGGGCTGCAACCTTTGGGCCCCAAGTCCAGCGTTTTTCAAGGATGGCATCACTAGCATTTTCTTCATTCTTTCATGTGATTTAGAAGTATTCACATGATTTTGCACTTCAAGATCAATGTGTCCAGGTTCCAAAATAACATCTGGCACAAGTGGCACATTATGGCATGGCTGACTTGAAGGCATTTGGTCGAGACAAGTGAAGTCAGGGTAGTTTCTAGCTGAATACAGGCTCTTAGTTCTGCAACAAGTCACTCACATTCACAATAAGTGACAAAGCACTCTTTTAAACATAGTAAGGATGGTGTCCAGGAACTATATACTTCAATGGAATTTCAAAACTACAATGCAAAACTGAAATAATATTAAGTTGGTCAATGGTATCAGTTCATTTGTTAGATGTATATGAAAGTTCAATGAAATATTTGGTAAGATTTGGTGGTTAGGAAATATTGTTACAAAGAAAAAAAGTGGTGAGAGGGTAGACTGTGTTATGGATTCACATAAATTCTGCAGGCTTTCAGGACCATTCCCAATCAATTTCCTGACCTTGAAAACCTACATGTACACTGTCTTTATCTCCTCAAAGTCATTTGTTCAATTGATATACTAGTAAAGATGGGCACTACAAAATAAATAGCAAGTGCTTAGCATGGAATATGAATATGTTTGATACATGTCTAATGGTATAGGACAGTCAATTGGAGGTATCCTTGATGTCACTCCAATTGATATGTCCAGACTCCAGAAGGGAGGATAGAATGGGACCAAGGGGCCACCACCATGAAATAAATAGCCAGAGCTTAGAAAATGCTTGGATATATTGGGTATATCTCTAATGGTATGGGACAGTTGATTGGAGGTATTATTACTGAGTACTCAAATTCTCTCATTGAATCAGTTCCCACTACTGCCTTCTTGCAGAGCTGCATCAAACATTTGAGTTTTTATATGAAAATGAACTCACTTCTTAAAGATGATGCCAGCAGGTGAGATGGTGTGGTAGAGTTTGCTTTTGCAGATCAAAAACCTACTTGGAGACTCCTGCTGTCAAGGACCAGGAGGAGTTTAATATCCCAGATTATTTACTTCTTGGATTGGTTTTTGAACTGGGCGGAAGTTACTTAAGTACTTTGTTTGGTATAAGTTTGGAGACAACCTTGAAATCTTACGTAAATCAAATCAAATCTTGGCTCAATGAATTCAGATGGGTAGTAACTCTTGGGCCTAGCAATTTGTGATTGACACACTAATGATGGTGAGCTCGAGAAGGAGATTTGGGATTGAGGGAGCATTTGTCAGTGTACACATCAATGACAAGAGGAGTTGATGATGAGGACAAGCATTTTGAGATGTCACCCACAATTTCCAGCTATTTCTGGATAGTTTGAATGTGGACCCCCTACAATGGACAAAGTGTGTCCATGAGGTCTTAGCCTTCGCAATGCGAACGAGTTTGTGGGATGTACGGTCCTGCTATACAATTTAGGTCGTGGTTCGTAATCCACGGACGGTGACCTGGTCAAGGGGTCTCTTTAGCCTCTGATGTGAGGGTTCTCCCTTAAGTCTGGGATCCAACTATGTTCACAGCGGTTTAGAAAAAAGTGGTTGCACGTGTACCGGTGCGGGTGAGGTGGGATAGTAAAGAGTAGTCTTGTTCTTATGAAGGCAACCTAAATCCTAACGGACTATGGCACCTCGACTCGAATGCGACCTTATGGGGGGGGACTGTGTAGGAAGGAGGGAATCCAACCAGAACAAGACTGGCTTGTTCGGTTGCTGCATTCAAGTATATATACTGTTGGTACATGCGCACGGACCAGCTTAGGGCAGGTC
>JBBPPN010000448.1:0-10742 GCA_038091995.1 Leccinum holopus
GGCCAGTCTGTCAAAAAACCTATAGTTGAATATCATTCTGGCTTCTACTGATAGATAATTACACTTGTGCAGTCATGATGACATCTAAATGTTATATGTTTATCATTTGCCATCAGAATGTTTTGTTGGGTCAACTGCAAGGCCAGTCTGTCAAAAAACCTATAGTTGAATATCATTCTGGCTTCTACTGATAGATAATTACACTTGTGCAGTCATGATGACATCTAAATGTTATATGTTTATCATTTGCCATCAGAATGTTTTGTTTGGTCAACTGCAAGGCCAGTCTGTCAAAAAACCTATAGTTGAATATCATTCTGGCTTCTACTGATAGATAATTACACTTGTGCAGTCATGATGTCATCTAAATGTTATAATAATGGTTGAAAATGACCAAGAAAATGGAAGGAATATAACAGTTGATCAGCAATGGACTTTGTCACCATCCACATGATATTCACTGGCCAAGTTGGCAGCAGCAAGTCAAGGACATGAACAGATGGTAGAAGAAATACATACAATATAATTTTTTAATCTCCATATTGGTATACTTGGTGAATAATTATCAGCCCTTTGGCATGATTAGTTTAGCATTGTCAAGAGATGCAATTGTGGTGCAGATCAAATTTAGAATATGAGCATACTAACTTAGCTGGTACTAGTTGCTGAACGATTAAAACTATCTGTCATTCCATTGTCATGATTAATCCTACATGATCAAGAGGTGGAATTGTGATGCTCAAACCATTTTCTTTTCTTTTCCTCCGTTCAAACATTCGAAGATAATAATTAAAAGTGATTTATTTGTAAGATGCCGCGGCGCACATACTAGTAGTACCGTGACGGACCATTGTGCACGTCCATTTGGACCCAGCGGCTCCGAGTCAGCGCACAGGGAGTAGTATATCACGAAATATACTGCTTTACGGCGAGTAATGAGAGGCGTTGGGGAGGGAGTGATGATGAAATTTTTGGTGGACGGCGGCCGCGGCACGGGGAACTTCAAGTTGTAAACTTGTGTGGGATGCGATTGGGTCGTTTAATGGGAGTGACAGTGATGCCGAGATGGCGGTGGAGGAAGAATCTCTTCACGAGCAGAAGACCCTAGATGATTCTGCCACCGCACTGGCAGAACGCAGTCAGGGAACATGTTTTCGAAATACCCTCCGACCAGAAACTTGCAAGGCACCCGCTTGGGTCACGGTGGACTCAGACGATGCCAATATACAGGTACTATCACTTGCATCACACACTCGCTTGCGGAAACTTTGCGATGCTCCTGCAGAACTTCGACACGGTCGGTGGACGCGAGTACGAACGCAGGCTACGGAGACAATACGAACAAATCAACCCAACTTGAACCCCAGAGTGGCCAACGCCGCGATCCGCTCCCTGTGGTGGTCGCACGGATCGCAGGGACGACAGAGCGAACTCCTCAGCCTCACCGAGGACTCGCAGGTCTGCGTCTGGGATGTCGGTCAGCGGCGGTGCGTCAAGCGATGGCAGGACGAGGGCAGTTTCGGGAGCCGCATCATGCAGTGGGCGGCGATCAGCTTGGGCGGTACATCGTCACAGGGTAAGACCCCGGTATCTGCGCTCGTCACGAGACGGTGACTCTCTCCTTTTCGTTTAGATCCAACACAGGCCTCGTCATAGTGCGGACAGCGCCCTATCGCTCGAGGCTTCCAAACCAAAACCCCTGAAGACGTTGGGTAATCTGACGACCAACATTTCGTGCCTGAGCCATAATCATGACTCACAGTTGCTTGCCATGGCGAGCAGCGTCAAAAAGGATCAAATGTGTTTGGTGCGTCGCTTTACGCCTCATTTCTTTCATTGCTCATATCGAAAATGGGTAGATCCATCTCCCGTCGCTCACCGCTTTCGGGAATTGGCCGACGTCGAGTACGCCTCTGGGCCACGTCACGGTCACTGCGATTGACTTCTCTAGGGCGAGCGAACACATAGTTTTAGGAAACAGTCGTGGGCGTGTATTGTTGTACCAGCTCAGAGACTACGGGGGACAGTGATAAACATGATGATCTTATCAAACTAGTGATCACATTGCGACGACAAAAAGGGATGTACAGTACACGACTGACATGCAGCGAGAACAACACACATGAAAAAAGGGGACGACCAGAGAAAAGACGATGACAAGCGGTCGTCAAGTGGGAGAACGGGCACCTCGGCCGGTCGCATAGCGCTCCAGTAACTCGGTGTAAGCTTTGGAAATCTAGAGACGGCCGGCGTTGTATCGTGAGCGCGATGGATGGCCACCATCGAACATACCTTCTCCGATCGTTGCCTGCCGTCGGGAACAAATCGACAAAGGACGGTGGAACATTCGAACCATCGTTTCGCTTCGTCTGCCAAGGAAGCGCTAGATAGGAACAAGGCTTGATGTCAGCCAAAACTAGAGCAGGGGGGTTACGGACTGCAAACATTCCACGCCCGTATTGTAGGCTGTGCTGAGAAGCCAGAGGCGTTCATCTACTGGGTAGAGCTTTTCGGGATCACGAGACGATCAGTACGAGAGCGGAATGTCGAAATCACACAGACACGGACGGGGTTACCGTTTTCCTCGAAAGGTTCCCGTGTTCTTCCAAGACAGCACTAGCTTGTTTCATATACTGGATAGCCTTTGATCGGTCAGCCACAGTGCCTTGCGACAGCAGAATGGTGCATATTGACCGTAGCCACCGTGAAAACTTCTCCAGGGATAGGCGGCTATTCTTCAGGCACGCGTGCAGTATACCCTGAGAATAAATTGAGCCTCCACCACAGGATCGTGAGATCGAGCGAGGTGCATACCTCTAGAGCTTCGTATAACACTGTGGGGGGTCAGCAATTAGTACATGAGAGTGCTCAGAATCAGCGAGCCATCCATGCCGTTGACTGGACAAGCCTTGTTCTCCCACTGTAAATGGAAATCAATTGACGCTAGTCAGCTGGTTGCCAGAGGGCTGACCAAAATGTCGCAGAAGGCCTCAAACGTGTTCAGCGTTTGGCCGTCTATGCATGACGCCTCCTGAATTTGAGAGTAGGGCTCCATTCAGGTTTCTGCGGTCATGAAATACCCACCTTGATCGTACTCAGTACATACCCCCAATCTTCTAATCGCGCAGCCGTCTCAACAGCGAAAACTCGTAATACATGCAAAAAGGAGTGGATCAGTGGCTGATTATCGGCAGGTACCTTCGGAAGCAGATCGGAAAGTCTAGCCCTGCAGCTCTTGATTTCCGTCAAGAGCGTTTCCGCGGCGTTCCCCTAACAGGATGGTCAACACACGAGGAGACATCACCGAAAGACTTACGGTCGGAACATCGTCTGGTGACATACGTTGACGTGCGAGGATCACTTGGCCTCCGATGAACGACAATGCGAATAAAACTAAATGGGGATGCAATACCTCGGCCCGACGTCGCAGCAAAGGAGGCGTTCGCGACATAGAAATACGCGCTCGGTTCTACCTCCGTAACAATTCTGGACATGTATAGTTCGAGGAGCTGTAGATAGTTCAACAATTGAGATTTCCTGAGATGATCACAAATGGAGAATGCCGACCTCCCTTGCGATATCGAATGCCTCGGACACTTGATCCCCTTGGTTATCCCAATTGGAACAGCCATCGATAGCACAATTGTATGCCGTACGCCAAAGCCATGAAATATCCCGGATCACCATCATTGCATTCTCGTCGGTCACAGATTCGACCAGTGACTTGGCTATGGACAGATTATAGTTAGGTCGTTTATATGGCATGTTCACGCACCGACTTTGAAGTAATCAAGCAAGGTTGGAACGAGGGAGCGTCTAGCGGGATGAATATACAAGATAACAAGAAAAGCCCTGGAAACTTACACGCTTGCGCCTGGCTCTCCGAGGAGTTTGAGGGTTAACCTGATGATACATCTGATCAGCGTCATGGATTCCATTACGGTATCCACGTTCTCGCAGAAATTGAGTGTATCAAGCAGATGTATAAGCACAGATAACAGTAGTCCCTTCAGGTCGGAATCATGCGAGAGTCTACAAGCAAGAAGGAGCATCCGACGATCGAAATCGGGAGCCAGGACCATTTCCTTGACCGCTTTGGTTGCTGACAATTATCGGTGTTTGTGAGCCACAACATGCGATGAGGGTGAAGGTCACGAGTTACCATCATCTTCAAGGCCTGAACACCCCGTCAACGACCCATTACGCCACACCAACCGATTTGCTGCACACGTACCCTGCCGGGCCGCAATTAAAAACGCCACATAACGGGTAGTCGCGCTGTTCTGAGGACATCGCCCAATCGTGGCCATCGCTCGATCATACTCCTTTTGTTGAAGTTGACACATCGCGGCTTTCCGGAGACATTTTGAAAGCGAAGATGCGCCAAGGCTAGAGAAGATGGCGTGAGTGCCACACATAAACCAGTCAGCTGCTTCTGCCCAGTGTGAAACATGGTAATGGCGGTCCCCGTATTACCATATCAACTGAAAAAGAAACCTTAAAACTATGGCATGGCAAACAAACGTTTGAACATACGGTGACACACACGGCCGCGCCAGGCCTGGAGAGCTCTATATCAGATGCACGAATTTCTAAAGGAGAAAACGGAGCCGGATCTTTGGTCACTAAATTTGCTCATGATTGGATTATCGGGAAATGATAATTGCCTTGAAACGAATGTTCTAGATCTTTCAGTGCCGTGGCGTGCTCGCCGCTTTTCGAACAATGAAACAGTAAGGAAACGAGCAACTTCTCGATAGAAGGAACGGTCGCAGAGCAAGCTACCGCTTTGCGTAGACAGCTCCTCGTTGCGGTAGTCACGAGATCGCTGTGGGATAAGACATGACTGACGAACCAAACGAGGCAATCCGGAACGATGACATACTGATGGTGAGAAAGGGTTCGCAGTTCCTGGAGCATGCTTTCAGAAACGAACGTCAGCAAACGAGATGGCAACACATGTTTAGCCTGACTCAGTTAGCTCTCCTTCAGAAAATGACATGTTGTCAATAATTGACTCTAGAGCTATAATATCACACAATTAATTTTTCGATGGACCAAAGAAGGCCGCATATAACGGGAAAGATAAGCTTACCGTGAAGAACCATGGTATCCCCAGCTTTCCGCCGCTTCACCACAGCCAACTTCATCCAGCGGAGTTGCTGTTGCTCGGAGCTTGCCTAAGTATGACGTGTGAAAATCACGAATGAGGTGTCGTCGTACGGTGTCTACGGAAGTATCGATGGTTGCAATAACCTCTTCGAGCGCAGTCTCAGCGCGCACTAGGTTTTCCGGGTCTTGTGATGAAGCCAGGAAGTATCCACGGGCTAGGGTAACGTCGGCGCAATTGATCACGATAGGGTTCCACATTCAGTCATATCCACGTCTTACCCAAGCTCCTGAGAACAGATCGCTGGGCAAATATGCTTCATAGACCTTAACCGAAGGATATCCAGAAGATGGACCTTGACGATCACGGTCTCGTTCTTGAGCACACTCGAGACGACGCTGTGTGCGATTTTGAACGGCGTGTTGAAAAAAGTTGTTGTGTGAGAAGCGGGACGTGGCGCGGGATGGCGAGCAAAGTGAGCACGGATTGGTACGAGTTGATCGGGGCAACGAGCAGTGCTGCGAATCGCGAGATTCGCCACTGTTCGTATCTGCATCAAATCGGCGTCAGGAGTAGACACACACGTGTAATAGAAATAAAAAGTACCTTCCGGAATACTCTTTGATTTTGCTGTGCGCAAAGGCCAAAATCCGATCCACGTATTCAAGTCTGTCAGGGTCATAACTGAGGGAGAGATTCGTGAGCGAGATCAAGAGTGCCGTGATGTATTGTCTCTTGCCAGCCTGACATTTTCTGCTAGTCGCTTGGCGGCACCTGCTTCCTGTTTCTTGGTCTCCTCTGGGTCTTCAATCTCCGCCTCGCGGGCGGCATAGGCTGCCAGTCAGTCGATGAGCGCGATGACGATCAATTTAATGTTGACTTTCGTGTGCAGCTGAGCAAATGGTCCGAGCGAATGGAGGTGGAACTCGTCCGTGAATACCTACAGAAATTGTTAATCCGTTTCAGGACAGCATATACGTAGACACTGACCTGGATGACGACTTCCATATGATACTCCTGTGCGATGACGTCCTTGCAGTTGACGACTTGCTCCAGTATAGCTGGAAGTATGCTCTGCTGGTATATGACGACCGCACTGAGCTTGACCATGGAGTACTGAGCGATCGTGTCCTCAATTTCTCCGAGCTCAATGCGCTGTCCGCGAAGCTTGATCTGCCTGTCAGCTCGTCCACAGTACTCGATGTTTCCGTCGCTTCGATACAGCGCGATATCTCCTGACTTGTAAATCCGCTCCCCAGGAACGAACGGATTGGGAACGAAGGCGCTTGCGGTCAATTCAGGTTGATTGAGATACCCGCGAGCGAGCTGGATGCCACCAATGTAGAGTTCTCCTTCCACGCCAACGGGAGATGGACGAAGCTGCTTGTCCAGAATGTAAATACGGCAGTTAGGGAGTGGACGCCCAATGGCGCCAGCGAGAGCCGTGGAAGTGACGTGGCAAGACACGCAGTCGACCGAAGCTTCCGTGGGACCATACATGTTCCGCAAAGTGACGCGTCCAGACCAATCTGCGATCAATTTTTTTCCCGAGCGCCTCACCTGCGACGACGACAGTCTGGAGGGAAGGATAATCATCGACCGGCACGACAGCAAGCACAGACGGTGTGACGTGCAAGACATTGACGCGGAGAGTGCGAAGGGCCTTGGGAATATCGCCTAGCACGAGTTCCTTCCTCCCCGTAACGAGCGTTGCACCGTGCGCAAGCGTCCCGAACACGTCGACAATGAACTTGAAGGGATCGAATGTATATGCCAGCGAAGACACGACGCGGAGACCTTGCCTGAAGCCATAAACAGCCGAACTTTGCACAAGGTTGGCAATCGAGCGGTGCTCTATCATCACGCCTTTGGGCTTGCCAGTACTACCGCTCGTGAGCCTTAAGGGGGATCAGAGAACCACCAAATGAGATAAATGCAAAAAACGTACATGATGTACGCAAGGCTCGATGGCGAAAGCCTTTCGACGTCAAAGTTCTCAGGGTTGAATTTCCCTAGTCGCTTTTGATAACTCGGGTTCGTCGATATATGCAATCTAAATGGTCCACCACCTTTTAGAAAAACGTCATCCCAAACTCCGATCAAACAGTTACGCACCAAAACTTTGGACGCGAAACTCTTTTGGAACGCTCGCGAGTAGTTGGACGTGGTTAACAATACCTTGGCACCACATTCAGCGATTATGAGCTCCATTCGGAACGTCGGGTCGTCCGGGTCCAACGGCACGAACGCGCCTCCAGCCTTGAGCACAGCCAAAATGCCAACGATCTGACTAATGCCCCGGTCGAAGGACAGCGCAACGACGTCCCCCACTTGCACCCCTTGCTGCACCAGCGATCCGGCCACGCGGTTAGACAAGCTATTGAGCTCCTCGTATGTCAACGAGTCGCTCTCGAACTCAACAGCGGTCAAGTACGGCATCCTATCGGCCTGCTCTTGTACCAACCGATGGAGACAAGTCTCTTTTATGGCCACCTCTGTTATCGAAGACAATTCCTTGATCAATCGCTCGTGCTCCGGCTCAGTGATGACAGATATATCTTGAATCTTGCGGTCAGCGTTCTTTCCGAGCATCTCTACTAGAGATATGTATGCGTCCAAAAACTGACGTGCCGCCACTTCCGTGTAGAGGTGGCTGTCGAACCGAAGAATAGCTTGTCCGTTGCTCGGATGAACGGTGAGCAGAAATTCGTATTGTTCTTCCCCATTCGGGAGAGGGATAGCGGACTTCGCTTTGGAACCAAGACGAGAGATGATTTCCGTGTTCATTCCGCCAGGAGCGAAAAGGTGCTTGAAGTATCCACGGCTGCCGGACGAAGACTTGCTGAGCCCGACCAGATCCTCGTACGTCACTTCGTCGTGTGTCAAACACTCGATCAGAGACACCCTGAACTCCTTCAGGTATTCAGTGAACGTCTGCGTCTCGTCGACCAGAGTCTTGATGGGGAGCATGTTGGCGAAGAATCCGACGACATTGCTCAACATGCTCAAGCTTTCCGAGGTCCTCGTTCCACGTAAACGCGGTACGGAGGGCACCGCGGCGTTGGACGACTTCTCTGGTTGCCTCCGTCACACGGTCCACATCCAGAGGTGTCTCCGAGCTGATGGTGACAAAGTAGCCTTCATGGGTATCCCACTGAGCAACTCCATATCGAGACATATTGGTGTCGATCTTGCCAACAGCACGCTTGCGAGCGTTGTCGTGTTCCCGCTACGAATGATTAGTTTAGATTGTGCACGAAAACGATATCGAGACAACGAAACGCTCATACCTGAGCCAGCCAAATGCGATATTGATGTGGGGATGCGTCAGCCGTGTAAGGCTGGTCGTACGCGAGGCGATCGTTGAGAATACTAGGAACTAATGGGTGTCCATACTTCGCCGACCCGTTATCGTCCGCCAGACCCTCGCTCCCTCCAGTGCTACAAGCATCTCGTTCAGAGTACCGATCGTCATCGAACCGAGCAGCTCGATTTGGCTCGCCTGAATGCCCAGACGCGACTTGAGCTGGTTACTATACTGCGTCGCTATATCATACATTGTCGTTAGCGACGTTCCACGAGAGAAATCTAACAAACTAAAACTCACCTCCAAGAGAGTCTACCAAAGCTAGTGATCAACACGTTTTCGCTGATCTGCTCGACATCCATGCTCAGCAACCCAGCGAGCAACGAAGCAGGAGACTCGGCACCACTGCCCTCCTCGTTTCCACCGTCGGTAGAGAGATACCACTTGGGCAACAAATGTCCGTACAGCAAGGGTTCACATGCTGGGAAGGCATCAGGAACGTCATTGATGGCGAGCATGGGAACGTAGTGGGCGATCTTTCGAACCAGGCAATCCGCGATGAAATTGCAAACTTGCGCAGTCGTCATTCCAGTCTTGATGAGCTGTGCCGTGTTGGCTTTACCCTTCGAGGCGAGTACGAGACGCTTGAAGATACCAGAATCAATGATGGGGGAAAGGACATCGAGATGGTATTCGGAATCACGTCCGCGATACGATCCAAATACCTATTCCATGTCATTAGCATATAAAAACTGACTTGATCACAAACGTAATTGTTCCACTCACAATTGCGAGGCGCAGTACGCAGCCTGACCAGCATTCCCGAAAACGGACCCAATGGTAGAGAACAGGAGTATAAAATCGATCGTCGCAGGATCTATACAACTGAGCAGCGTGTTCAGCACAGCAACTTTGGACTGGTAGACTTCGTCAAACGAGTCCTGCGTCAGGTTGGTAAACTTGGCATCCCCGAAGAACGACTGTCATCACGAAGATGCCTCCAATCGTTCTAGCATCCCGAGCTCGTGCAACGACCATGGCTGTCTTCTCCTTGTTGTTTGCATCGGTAATACGCACCCCAAGTTCGCTACACCCACCCACAAGAATGTACGACCAAATAATTGGCCGCTCGGGTCGATCCTGACTAGAAGGCTGGGATCCGGCACGAGGACCAGGGAATCGAGGTCGTCAACGACGACCCCCTCGTGTGCAGACATCGCGACGATACGCGAGCGAACGATAAAAGGATCCAAGGCATGACTTGAGAGCAAGGCTGAGATCGTAGAGACGAGGAAAGCAGGAGAAGCAACAGCGAGGCGGTTGACGTCCAGGACATGTGCGGACGCAACGTCGGATGGAATTTCGGGGACTTCGTCCGATCGGATGTGGACGTAGGCAAATGGAGAGAGATACTCCGACCCACGAGCGTACACGTTTTTCCCGCCATCGAAGAGAGACATCGCCCCTGACCTCGTCCATTCCTCGGCAGCCAGAGCAAAATCGTCGATGAGGACGACGTTGGAGGTAGGGATGTTGAGAGTGCTCGAAAGCGTGCTTGCCTCTTTCTGGCTTCTCACCGTGGCGAATATCTTGGCTCCGAAACGTTTCGCAACCTGAAGAGCAGCAAAGCCGGCACCTGCAAGATGAGGTCAGTCCACACGCCCAAGTTCAGACAGGCATTTCCAGCTTACCAGAAGTACCATCATGGACAAGAACGATCGAAGAAGCCAAAATGGAACAGCGCACAACAAGACCAATCCAAGCCGAGAGGAACATGACAGAAAGAGCTGCCGCATCCGTACAGCTGATGCTTTAGCGCAACCACCGCATCTTCACGTACGATGACGACGTCCGCCGGCGTTTGACATGCAATTCCCACAACCTAACGCATAGAGCCACGACCCTGCATATCGTAAGCCTGCGGTGCCGGAGAGCCGCGTCCTTGCATATCATAGGCCACCTGCGGGCCTGGGCTCCTGCCCCTTGCCATTTGAGTCATCGACATGGATTCTGCACCATGGGCGTCAGAAACAGTATCCGTGAATGTATTTGGCACCGGACCACGATACGAGTCGTAGTACCCGACTGACCATAAGCACCCGGTTCGTCACGGTATGGCTGGCTGGGGTTGAGGTGGGGCAGAGGGGGCACTGCGTAAGAATCCCCTGCGCCATACATTTCAGGGACGGACGAAGCTGCGATCGAGTTCGCGTATGCGCCGGCAGGGCTCGGTGCTCTTGTGAGGTTGAGGTCAGAGTCATTTTCTGCGCCAAAACCGGCTCTGCCAGTAGAATTCGTCGGAAGAGCGTGCACGTCGTCGTTGTG
>JBBPPN010000449.1:0-10689 GCA_038091995.1 Leccinum holopus
TAACTGTTCCGGCTGGCATGCTGGGCATGGTGCTTTTCATGCCACCCAGAGTTGATTCGCGCGCAGGCTGGTTTTGTTGGTGGATTTTGGTACCTTGTTGTGCTCTCCTTCAAGCCTTCAAGGGGCCTGAACCTGTCGGGGTTCTTCCCTTTTGTCATAGGTCCTGATTCGTGTACCACCATTAATATTGTCGTATGTACAAACATTGAGACAATTTTTACTGACTGCTAAATAACCCAACTACGGCGCATATGTGAATGACGGATGATCGATGAATAGGGAATATGAAATCAGTTTGGTGGATTATAATCTGAGATTATAGCTGCTTGCAAACAGCTGACATTGTTTGAGCAAATGGTCATCGTGACGAAGATGCATACAGGTTTTGCAATGATATAAAATTATTCATATGAAGGACAACTAGCTCCACGTATCCCGCATTTGGCACCGACTGGCACAATCTCTACTACTGGGATATTTGTGGTGATATCACAAAGGTTCAGGGCGATGGATACGCATACAACGAAGTTATCAAACCTGTTAGCATACTGCACTCGATTACGCTCATTTTGGTGTTTACAATTCAAATCTATTGCATTGTCAAAAAACTGAGGTCTCGGTGATATCTGCTAAACCGTTCGCGCTGTATAGTAGACCACTTGGGAAATACATAACTTCGCTCAGCCGCTTCCCGCAAGCCACGCATCCTACTACTTACTTGGTACTGTACAGACTACAATCCGAGGCTAGAATGGATAGCCTGCGAAAGCGAAAGCGAAAGCGGTCCAGGATCACATACAGTTCCTACGCCGGCTAGCGTTCAAGCGCTCAAGGATCACCCCCCACCGACTCCTGGCCATTGTCCTCCGCCACTGTCATCTCTGCTACCCTACTCGCGGGATCCATTTGCGCTCCCCGTCTCGCGCTTCCGAGATAGATGTTCTCTAGTCTCAACGCCGCCCCTCTATGTAGGCAACGGAAGGCAGCAAGATCTTCAAGTTCCGTATGGTTCTCGTCGCGAAGCAAGTCGGCCCGTCTCCTCGAAGACTCCTTTCGCATCTCCGTTATCCCCGGTCAACTCTACCTCGCCCCTCCACCCAGACGGTTTGATGGCACCGGTGTGGACATGGAAACGCACAGTTTCGGACATGTTCGTCCTCAGGCTCTTCGTGTGCACGTTCGAGGCACCGAGCGCGACGTCTCGTTCCCCACTCGATCACGATCGTGAACTCGCAATCATCCTCGGGAAGACAAACACTCGACCTTCGCCTGCCAAGACACCCGGATCAATCGACGTCTCTGAATGATGTCCCACTCTGTCTCTCCGATTCCACGTGGTCCTCGTCGATAGAAACGTCGGCTTGTGACTCCCATCCCGCAGGGCCTTTGCCATTCCACCGACCATGGTCATCGTATCAACTTGCTAGGGAATCGCACGGGTATATGAGCGTTGACACGTACCCGTACGGGCCGTACCCGCGCGCGGCTTCACTCACGTCGACGACAACGACACCCTCACCCGCAACGTCGTCGACGACACGTGTTCCCTCACCCGCAACGTCAACGACGACGAGACGACGCGACGATGCAACACGTGGTGGGGGCGACGTGAGGACGAGGGAGATGGAAGACGGCGGCAGTGCGACGAGGACGAGGACGAGGAAGACGGATGGTGGCGACGAACGTACATTCACGCTTTTGTCACTTCCTCCCCCACTCCCTCAACTTGAAGGCTCACCCCTCTTTCCCGCAGCGCCACCCCACATTGCGAGGACGCTGGCAGGTTGGCACGCACATCACGGGTATGCGGATTTACAGATGACCCGGCGTACCCGTGCGGAACCCTACAAGTTGAACTTGCAGGTTGACTCTGTGTTCGGTTCACCCGATCGAGGGAGTTGAAGGTCAGAGAGGATCTGTTCACTATCTACACCGAGTCGACGCATGTCTCACACACAGTTTCACCGGTTCTTGGCCATCCCACAGTGCTTCTCGCATACGAAATATCTTCGACTGCTCGTCCAACATCTGGCCCCTTTCCCCACCCAATCATCTGCAGGTTTACAAGGACCTCGTTTCATTGCTAGCGATCAATGCATTTTTTGCTCTTATCCGCGACCAGCGTGCAAAAAAAGCGGTCGAGCTGCTGGAGCAAGGTCGATGTGTATTCTGGAACCGGATTGGTTATCTCCGTTCCCCCCTTGAAGACGTCATCGCGTCCGGCTAGGAGGGAGAGGCCCTTGCCGACGAGTTTACTCGACTGTCGTCAGAGATACGCAACACATTTTATTGACAAGGTTCGATCAGCACGACAGTCTTGATGTTGGCCCTGCTCACATCCCATTGCAGATCGCGAAATACATTGTTCGGGACCAGTCGTCAGAGCTCCAGTCGTTGAGACGTGGTAGGAGATCTCGCTCGCTCTGAGAATCCTTTGGAATGAGGTCGTTTCGCTGATCGCCGACTTTTTCTAGACGATAGTTACACCCACTGCCGAGTTCTGCCTTCTGCCATTGCACGCGGCTGGATCGTATCGGAAGGGCCAAGGTTATTTTTTTCCCGTTTGTGCATTTCGTCTTCACGACCGCGAGCTTGTACCTCGCCGGAGAGGTAGTACCTTGTCATTTCCGCTTACGTCGGAGCTTGGCCAATGTTTCTTTTGTTCGTTGCCGTTTACTCCGACGGGACTTAGGGATTGTGCAAGAATCGTGAGCGGCGTGCTTGCGTTCCACGTGCGTGACAAAGGTTCCGAACATTGCGTCAGGATAGACTAATCTACTGCATGTGCACAGCTTTTCACGATGCTCGTGCTCGCGATTGCGTCCATCGTTTCGTGTGCGTCTGATGGAAGTCAGAAAACTGGGTGGCCGGTCAGACTGGACTACCCTCAGCCGCGTCCGTTCTGAAACAAATCTCTGACGGCGTGTGCCTCGGTATGCTAGGCTTGACTGGGTTCGAATGTACGTGAGCTTTGCGAATGAGAACATTGCATGAACGCTAATACGACATGAACAACTACGCTCTCAACGACTCTTGCACAGGTCCATCTTCCTCCGCATACAATCGACTCTATGAGGACTCTGTTTTCGCTGCCGCTCCTTCCTGTAGCCTTCCAAATGGGCATTTTGAAAGAGCACGCCATGACTGGCTGCTTAGTCTCCTGGCGTAAAAGGTTTGATTAATTTTTGTTTGTGGTCATAGGTATCGATAACGGGCTTTGTATTGGTCGCTGGTCGCTGGTTACGGATCTGGGTGACCACGGGATGCGGTGGTCGTTCTTCCCGCGGAAGTTCTTACTGGCGTGTCGTGTCGTGTTTCTCTTTTCTCTTTTCTCTTTTCTCTTTTTATTTTTTATACATCTTACATGCGCTGACGTCTCGTCTGGCAGGCATAACGAGCACTTGTGAATTCTTTACTGAGCTGGTCCGTGGCTATCTGTTACCTGGCGCGTTCCTGGCCCCCAAGCCATGGGCGGGAGCTCCATATGTTGCAACTACATCTTTCGTTCTATTTAGCAGTGCGATCTACGCCAGCACCGGTGGTACGATATTGATTGTCGTTTCCAAGATGTACTAGGTGCCCTATACTACGACGGATTTTGCGTTCATGCAATTGATGACCTGTCACAGGTTTTCTGTTGTGTGTCTCGCCGTGATGACGCTCTTTCCTGTCTCGCTTACTGCTGCGTTTCTCGCGACCTCGTCTCCCGCGCCTCTCGCGATTCTTGTTAGGCAGCGTGATCGGTGCCAGCGTTTTCCAGTGGCAGCCGTATTTGCGGGCAACATTGCCATCGATCCGACCATCGCTGGGTGCATCGTATCTTGCTTTGGATTCGAGTTGGGCACCAACGGTTGTCACTTTTTTGTTCTTTTCGATTACGGACAACAAGGTTGCAAATCTGCGCTGGGTGTATTGAATGTATGATCAAGTGCCTCTGTTTCACCGATTCAAGTCTACGCAGGAGTGGGGAGGTGCGTTAATTCACGCGATGAAGAGGCTCAAGAAACCAGCAATGTGTTTCTTGGTACGTCGCGGACATGATTAACGGGGGACACCCGAGCTCACGAGCAGAACGAATGAACCAGATCAAGCAGCTGTTTAACATGATCTTGTACGTGCAGCACAACAAGGGGACGTTGTGTTTGCAGTTAGTTCACTTTTACGAGGAGACGGTGGCACGGTGGCATCGGAAATGGAGGCCAATGCAAAGTGTTCGTCACAGCTTGCATACGCTCGTGGTGCTTAGAGAGTGCTCACTGTCCTCGTACCGTGTCCTACCTCCTTACAGATGCTCGTCCACGGGAACTTTGATAGCAGACGGTGGCAGCGCTCGCACACGGGTTTGAGATTCCGACCTCGATGATGCTCGTGTGTTGTCCTGGGCCTCAATTTCCGCATGCTGTGGCAGATTTCGGGACGAGGATCATCAGTCTCTAGAACGGCGCTGAGCGTATTCAGTGTCGCGAGACATTAATCCGTATTAGTCCTGAATCGAGTATGTTCCAAGCTGATAAGGGGCGAGCTTTGCCCGCCACGCATCCCAACAGGAAGCAACCCTTTGACTCTGTGTTTGGGCTCCACGACGGCCGCACTACTGTGGACGGATCATGGAATGCGAGTGGGTTCTCCGGAGTTTGCCTACTTGTCACGGTCTGCTTGTCATACGATAGTTAGAGCCGAAGAAAGTCCAGACGAGGTAATCCACCTGACTTCGGTTATGCAGTTTTCAGGATCCCGGTCTGTGATTCAGACAGTGTGGATGGCGGACGGCGGACAGACGACTCGGAACAAGATCACAATATGTTGGATGGATCTGGTCGCCTGGATCACAATCGAGCGCGCTCCAGAGGACGACGAACTCGGTAGTGTTCCGCTCGATCAGCGGATCCTGTACTATGTACATATTGGTGCCTAGTGCACGTCGGATGGTGTCTAGTTATGTAGCCCTACTACGTCTGGCAGCAGAATTCCAATCCTGCGAAGCGGGTCACCGTGACATGCGATGGACTTGTGCGAGGTGTATCACGGTTCCCACGGTGATCGCGATGAACTCCCCCAGTGGCACCGACTCCCATTCTCCCTTGCAATCTCCGCCATCCCTCCTCCATCAAACTTGCGGGATCCGTCTGCGTTCCTCGTCTCGCGCCTCCACGATACTCAACTTGCTGCGTTCCAGTGCCTACATGGAGGGCAGGCGACCTTCTGCATGGTCAAAAACGTCGGCTTGCGTCGAGAAACCTCTTACACATCAAACAGTTCTCCGCTGTCCCCCCTTCTCACCCCTACGTCGCCCCTCTACCCCGACGATTTGATGCTGCCGATGTGGATATGGACGCGCAAACACACAATTCCTCCCGAGGTTGTTCATCTTCCTGCGCATGTTCAAGGCACTGAGCCCGACGTCACGTTCCCCACTCAGTCGACCCGAGCTCAAACAAGATCTTGAATCCGCGGAGGAGGAGCGGAGGAGAGGCATGAAACGAAGTGGAGATCGCCCAGCGCAAAAAAATATCAAGCTCATCGTCGTCTTATTAGCCAGCAGAAGGATGCTCGGTACGGTTCTTTCTGTCCGGGTTTGTCCTGCCATGTTCACGGTGTAATTTCGATCAGACGATCCATCGTTGGCCACGCGACTATCGGGCAATGTGCACCAAATTCAAAGGCGGCGTTGTTTAGTCCCGTCAGTCTTTGCGGAGGTCAACGAGTTCGTTCATAGGTCAGTGGGTGTGGTATGCGTTGTTGTCGCATTGACTAACTCGGTCAGCTTGCAAGATGCGCCTGTCATGGACTACTACACGTCTCACTCGAAGCGCGTACGTCGAAAGCGCAACCGACACTCTCGAACATCGTCCTATCATCCACGGCTTCTAATTCTACTGGGCACTGCCAACCCTCACCCACTTCGACCCGAACGATGGACGGTCCAATATCGAAAGTCAGAGGTGAAGGTGAAGTGGCGCTTAAGTATGTCAGACTCCTCCGTGCGTTCTACCTTGTCTGAAATCGTCAAGACATTACTAGGACATAAACGATATTGATTATCATGTTTGATTTTGCTATCCTGCCCCCGCAAACCAACTGATGAATTATCAAGCTCTCTATCCATGCGACCACGAGTACGCGCTAGTCCTCTCCCACCATAACCTCCACATACACCATTTCACCAACTTCTTCCGTGGTTGGGGCATCGGCGAGGAGACCTAAGAGTATTGGGGTTAGATGGCGAAGTGCCCAATGCGTGAAATATTCGTCTTCTGAAGGATGAGCGGGAAGAGATAGGCCTACGGAAACGAGAGCAAAAGGAGGCTATCGGTTGAGCCCAAATTGAGGAAGGGAGGCGCCAGGCAGCACGTTCAGGCGCGTAAACTCGGATCTTTATCAGCCCGACCGAACTTTACAGTCACTCTGTTGGCAACAAGCTGAAGAGTAGGTTTCTGCGATCGTTCGAGGACGATTCGAAAGTGCTCATCCTTACGAGACCTTAGCTGCTGCTGAAGTTCAGGGGGATATCTCGGAATCATCGGTAGCTCCTGCCGGTGCAGATCTCGTGGACGTCGACCTGTGAATGTTGAAGGAAATCAACTTTGCTGACGGTCAGCCTTTCTGCTTCGCACGATGCTTTCCGTTCGGTTGATCCATCTTCTCCAGAGGACCAAACCAATCTACATCGCCATGCCCGCCATGATGCCAAAGAAGCGATTGCGCTTGCCAAAGAATCGATACACAGGCTGCTCTTGAGCACAAAACAAACGAGGCCGCACATAGGATGAAACAGGACCACCCAAAGCCCCGCTGTGGACGGTAAGCGGTTATTTGTTTCTATATGCGTTGTTTGCTTAATCCTTCGGTAGTCGACTCGGGCGAGCTCAACTTCCAGAACCCGACTTCTCTCATCAGGCCATCAAGCGGCCAAGGATGCTCAAGGCTCAGTTGAAGGAATACCAGCTAAAGGGTCTGAGCTGGCTTGCGACACTGTACGAGCAACGCATCAACGGTATTCTAGCAGACAAAAAGGTACCGATCCCGTCCTCTTTCGGTGTGTGTAACCCTCATCCGTCATCTAGACGGTACAATTGATTTCTCTTCTGGCGTATCTTGCCGAGGTACATGACATATGGGGTCCATCTTCTGTCGTTGCACTTGCATCTATTTTGCATAATTGGTAACAAGAACTCACTCGCTCTGTTCCAACTCCCAAGGTTACTGAGGAAATATCGAGGATTGCGCATCATCACGAAAGCTTTGGAGCCAAAAGGAAATCAACTACAACAAGGATGCCCCAATCCATGTCCTGATCACGAGTTATCAGTCGGTAAATGGACCCGCATAGTTATCCCACGATTTGTCACTTACACATCTCCGGGTCAGGTCACTCCAGACCAAACAGTACGAGAGTAAAATGGTAATACATGGTTCTAGACGAAGCCCAAATCATGAAAAATACTTCGAGCGTTTTGTGGAAGACGCTAGGTTTCCAGTGCAGTGGTTCTCGAAAGACAATGGATATGCCGCTGAAAACAAGAACAACAAGTTGAATCAACATCAATTACGGCGATTACATGTGATTTTGAGGCCGTCCATGCTCCGTCGCGTAAAACGACATGTTCAGAACGAATTGAGTTAGAAGGTATGTCTATCAGATCAAACCGGGCCGCCGTCTCTAACATAACGATCGAAAAGATTGAAATAGACATCTACGTCAATCTGAACTCAAGGCGACGGGCATTGTATCGCGCCCTTCTCGTTAACGTCTCTGTTGCCGACGTTCTCGAAAAGATTGGTGACGCCCATTCGGCTCGCTCGCTGATGAACTTGGTCATGCAATTCCGCAATGTCAACGGTTTCGATCCTTTCGCAACTGCCGTCAGCTCACGAAAGCGATACGTTTGCAATCACCGCGAGCTTTTTGAACGGGTGGATGTCTTGCCACCTTTCTCATTCACCCACTTTGGCCGGTCAGGCCCACACGGTCGTGAAGGGGACCTGATCTTCGTGCCCTACTCGACGCGAAACCCCATCGAGTACCACGTACATGAATTGTTACATCTGAATGGCGGAGATATTCCATCAGAAAAGCCTGGCCCTCGTTCGCGCAGGCTTTGTGCACGATTCTGATTCAACATATGGTCCACAGAGTGGATATATCAATCAACGTATGGCGAAATTATCTCCTGGCATGAGTTGTACACACTCACTACCGTTTTCAAGGTCCCCTGCTCTCGCATTCATCCGTCTTTTAAACAAAGGCCCGGCAGACGTTCATGGCCAAACTTTAAGTGTCAACATTTACACGCAATCGATTGGGGGAATTGCAGCAGGAAAGAAATGAAAATAAAGGATATTGTTTTGAGTTATGCATGTTGGTTTGAAGGGAAGACAAACTGACGTGTTGTACAGGCAGACTAGTTCACAGCGCATCAGATATCAAACTTCAATTTCTCCCGTTTTTATTGTATCAGCTCTATAACCCTGGTCCCAAAGGAATATCCACTGCATTGGCAAGCTTCATGCCTATCTCGAGGTGGTTCGCCCCCGCTGTGATTGCAGCGCCGATATATGACGTGCACAAACCGTTCTTTCATTCAACACCAGCCTGAAAACCGAATTCTGGAAGCACCCGTGGACTCGATAGCAATTTCAATGTGTGGTATCGCTTGTAGCCTTTGAACGACCTCGTTCCAATGATTTCGGCTGCAGGGTTGATCTGTAGTTCTCCTTCCGACCAATTTCCGCAATCAAGCATGGAGATTCCAGAGGCGAGATGACTCCACCAAACTTGCACGTTTAGATACGCTGCTGCAGGAGCTCAAGGCGAGCGATCATCGAGTCTTGATCTATCTCCAAATGACTCGGATGACTCGGATTTGATCTGATGTATCGGCAATACAAGTATTTGCGCCTGGATGGATCCTCGAAAGCGGAAGACCGAAGGGACATGGTAACGGATTGGCACACAAGGTCTGTATTTCGTGCGCCACTTTCTCTGTGGTCCTATTCTTATATTCGCAGATCGGACATATTTGTGTCTATTCAGCATGGTGGTCTCGGTATCAACCTCGCTGTTGTGAATTGACTGGAACTCGTCCAATGATGCTCAGGCCATGGATCGTGCACACCGTTTGGGTCAGACTTGCCAAGTGACCGTCTACTCCCTCATTACCAAGGGCACGATCGAAGAAGTTCCGGTTGATTCAATTTTGCTCGTGTCAAGAAAGATGTTGAGTGAACTACTTCCTTTGAATTGGATGCACTTCTGACGCTGCATCAGGTACGAGACATCGTCATTATTGGGAACAAAAACCTTACGGATGTGGCAAAGCCAAGCGAGATTGTTCAACCAGATTAGTAGCGAGTATAGTTCATTTGGCGGTCTGATGTTGGGGGACATGTCCCAAGCCCACGGTTCGTGTTTTCCCGCAACCGATGTGAATCCTGAACGAGAACTGACTGCCATGCGCTAGCCAACGACAGGTATGATGTTTCTGCGAAAGATGCGCTTTCCAATGATTCGGGAGGGGGCACTGTCACAAATACGACTACAGCTGCGACTACGACGAGTGCGCCTACCACATCAACTGCGCCTAGTACTACAACGTCGGTTGCAACTACGGCAGTCGGTGGCACGGGATTCCTGTGCCGAGGTTTCTGGCAGTCCGATGCCGTTGTAAGCCATCTCCTCGGTGTGTTTCTACGTGCGCTTTCATTGACGGTTCCTTTTCATAGTAAGTAGGCGGTGATCAGGTCACGTACATATACGAAGGCGATGTCGTTGTTTGTGTGCCATTCTCTATTTGAGTGGCGACATCTGGACTGTTCGTGGTGGACATACCACGTACTCCTACTCCAGGGCGGTACGTCGTAATAATTGCTATCTAGCAACATGCGTGACGACTACTGATCGATACTCTATTTCACGTGCTGCAGGTATCTGCGTGGACGAAAGGACCTGGGCGACGAGCTATGCAAATGCAATGTTCCGAATGCTCAACAATCAAAATACTGTCTCTCGGGGAATCATTATCATGCATGATTCCCCTCGTGACTCCGTTCGATTCAAAGGGATTGTATTCTCCAAGGTACGGAGAATGTACTATTTGCGTAAATCATTGAAGATGCTCATTGGTTTCAAGTTTGATGAAACTGCATTTGTCAATCTCCCAGCGGCGCTAAGCATACTTTTCTCTCAAGAGCAGCTTTTAGCCGGGCACATTGCCCTTCGCGAGCTGTCACGCTTGAGGCATCTCCACGACCAGAGCTGCTAGCAGCATTCCGGGCTTCAGCTTCAATGTCAAGTTTCAATAACGGGCAGTTGTACGTTTGTCTTCTCCGCACGTACGTTGTCTGCGTTAACTTGACAATTACAACCAGGTATACGCAGTTTGAATTTTGTCGATGCTTTCACAAGCAGCCCATCCTGCTCATCGAGTTCGAGAAGGACAAATCGTTTTCGCTCAATGTTTATTTGTCGTCTTTCCTGAAACTTGTACTTGCCGTATTAACCAACATGTAACATCCAACGCAGACGGTCTCTGAGACGACCAATACAATACGTGGTGGAGAGATACTTCGGGTCGAACCAGGCGTTCCAGGACTGCATTTTGTAATCGATGCTTACTAATGATTCACTTTATATCCACTTCAAGTTCGGAGCTCCGACTCGGACCACGAAGCACTCATGACATTGTCAAA
>JBBPPN010000450.1:0-10680 GCA_038091995.1 Leccinum holopus
GGGCAGAGTGGCTGTTTATCGCAACATGGCGAGAAGACGAGCTTGAAAGTTGAGAACTTTCAAGTACAGAAGGCGATGAGAGTTGATGACCATTTATAGGAGATGGACCAGGATGATGTGAGATTGGCCAACGATTTAGAATCTGATGCAGAACGACATTTTGATTTGGTGTATATGGTAGATGATATTGATCTGAAATTGCGGAGTGGAGAGGGGTAATTGGTACTAAGCTGGGGCCAGGCGACAACGCGGAGGGCCTGGCGGGTCTGGAACCGTGAGGGGGTGACATCAGCTCCTCATCCTCTACACATGGGGTATTGTGTGCATCCGCGTGCGGCATGAGTCCGATGTGACTCTTTGAGCACTGAGACGACCGTGATTTGCCAGGCCGCGCCGATGTTGTTCGCGAGTGCCCTAGAGGGACTGGACGAAACAAATCGGGCGACCTTGGAATCGATGTATCGTCGTGAAAAGGCGCCGACATCAAATAGCTGACGACAGACAGAAAACGATGCAACAATGCAATTTTCACGGCGCGTAACGGAGCAGACAGCGCACACGTAGGAGCACAAAGAAATCGAACTGAATGACTCACGGATGGGACAAAGAGAGTACAAGTGACTCGAGGACGATACCTTGGGTGATCCCAAGGGGTCTGTAGATGGGGGAAAGAAAGAAAAATAGGAATGGCGCGTCATTCTGACTCGGTCGGCTTAATAAAGGGGAAATTGTCACAGCTTTTCAAGCTCAGAACAGATGGCGGGAAATAACACAGCCTCGCCGACTAAACTAGGCACATCCTTTCAAATCTCCCAAGTTACGCCAAAAAAAAATCAGAGAAAACTGCACCGCATGCAACACGCCGCATCAGAACAGAAAAAATCGTACGAGCTCGAGACCTATCCGACTACAGTACATACGTAGTTCCAGACGACTGCGGAGGGTCCCTGAATATCCCCGCGCAGCCACCTCCGTGGGACGGCTGAGTCACTGCGCACCACGCGGCGGATCGGCCGGCTCAGGAAGCCACTGGCAAGCGTTGGAATAACCGACGGCATAGCCTACGAAACGAAGCCAATCGGATGCCTACCCGTTCACTGTCGCGCTTCGTCCCCAATCGCATGGGAACAAGTAATCTGCCCCTAAAGTGATAGTGATGGCTCTCAGCCTATCCCGATTCCCGCAACATCGTCAGAGGATGTTGGCAAGCTACAGTTGTGAAGTGCTCGAGTTTGTCGAATACCTTTGACAGAAAGTTACGTGTCCAGGCAATCTAATTGAATGCCACCACATCAAATACCGGTGTCCAATAGACTTACCGGGGCTGACTTGCTCCGATGACTCGGTCCTAAAATCCTCATCGGAAGTGTGATAGATGCGTAGAATTGCAATTGGCCCATCATACATACCGTGTTTAATGGGATTCGGAATGAAACGATACCGACCTATCCGAAGGGTAAGCACAAGCCATTCATGGAACGTAGTGTAGTCACCGACCCAGGCTGTGCAGAACAATTGCAGAGAAGCAAATTCAATTGTTCCATCAGTTCGTGGGAAAGCCAAGGAAAGCTGTCGAAATCCCAAATGGCGCATCGATCGTACCGAATGTCTCAGGCTCACGGCGCAGCACTGAGGCCGTGTCTACGTCTGCGGGCCAACTGATCTCCGCTTCAGAAAGTGATCACTGGAAAACAACTGTGAAGACGGGAGGAGGCTTACCTGCCTGCGCAGATAATGCGATGCAGGATCCCCACGGATACGGATCACATCGGGTAAGGCCGCACTGCACTCGAATTGAAATGAATGGGGCAGCAAGGGAGACAGACTCGGACAGACAGCGTCAAGATGATTGGCGGCGACAAGAGACAGATACGTGACACAACTTACGCCAGGATCCTGAGACGAATATTATTCTGTGTAGAGTTGGCAGTAACGCTGGCACGCTGGAAGCCTGCGACGTGGATAGCCTGGTGACCTGCGATTGGCAGTGCACGATGAGCAGTTGAATACCTGGCAAGTGAAACCTCTGACTCAAAGTTGAGTCGAGCTGACAGTCCAAACCAGTGCGACCCAATTCGAAATGCCTCGTGTTGTCCGTGAGGTCTCATCGAGATATAAAAGACGCCCGACGCGTCCCATCTTGATACTTATCTCAACACCTAATCCATCTCCCATTTCATATCTTCCGCAAACAACACTTTTACACAATGACCCATGCAGCTTACGATCAAGTGATTATATCAATCTGCTTCTAACGGATGTTGGTTATTGATGGGTCTCGTTCCACAGGTCGTGAATGCACACCACAAGGCCAGCCTTACGCATGAAGCCCTCTCCGCCGCCGCCGGCTGGGCGGTGCGTTATCCGCTTCCAGCTGACATAAAGCATGTTGACCGTCCATCAGGCCATGAAGGCATGGAATGAGCACAAAGCAAGGCAAGGAGAGGCAGTCGACCATGCAAAGATGAAGCAGTTCATGTGCGTCCACGCAAACCAATACCCTACGCAATTACTGACGAATAGTTTAGGGCGGCTGCTAGCGCTGCCTTTATTGATCGCATGATTGAAACAAAAGGTCTTGATGCCATCGACCGCCATAGGGCCAAGAAGCAGGGTGAGTTGCTCACCAAAAATGCAGGAAACCAGCCTCTGATAGTCGTTTATAGCCGAGGAACACTACGGGCAATACCAGGAGTACGGGCAGTACGAGCAATACGGGAACCAGGGGCACCACGGGCACCACGAGCACCACGAGCACCATGGGCACCACCACCACCACCACCGGTGATTTCTATGTAGTGCATCGAGTTGTATTGGCACCTGAACACAGACTATATATTGTATATCCAAGGACATTCTCGAACTTGTGATTACAGCAGTTACTCTTGACTTGAATTGTATATTTATACCTTGGTGAAGAGTCATGAAGCTTGCGACGATTAGTGACGATCTTAAGCTGAGAAAGCGCATCACGGCCATCATACACCACTATTTCACCTGGAAAATATAAGTTCACGCCTGATAGATATATATTATTGTGCCCGGTAAAGTGTTCATCGGTTCGGAGGCTTAGTATTTGTGTATCATTGGCACTACTCAGATCGAGTTACTCGACTTGGGGTTAAGGGAGCCGAGAAACACCCACTGCAGAGTCAGCCGCCGCTGCATCGACCACGCGGACTCGAGATGGAAGAACGCATCAAACAGCGAGATCGCCCAGTCATACAAACGCACACAATGTAAGTGCCGAAGGAGCACGGTCACGACATGCATGAGGTTATAAAAGATACTGATATCAGTAGTGGGAAAAAATGTCACGATGCACAAATAGGTCAAGATCGTAGATACTCGTAGGTATCGCAAAATCGAACACAAATAATTATGGGGCCGATCAACAAGCATCTGACGAGGGAAATATAGAACACACTTACCGTGAATCGATCCCAACCGATCCATAGACACGTACCCGTCATCGATATTCGTGACACGCAAACCGATGCCCTCGGCGACGCGTCCGGTTCCACTCATGGAAACGAACACTGTTGCAAGAGAGCGATGCACGTGAGAATTGGAAGCGTCGAACCAACCCGGTAGATCGGGTTCGTGACTTCGTCCATTCTCACGAATCAATCGACGGCAAAAGTCGGAGCTAGGAATATGCCGGTTGGACGACAGCGAAAGCCAACAAAACCCCTTCACAGCCTCCTATCTTGCACTGCACGCAGTAATGTCGTAGTGACCTGCGGTGGGCAGTGTGTATCGATGAGCTGCTGGCAGTGAACAAAACCTAACCGAAACTCTCGGCATTGAGCTGTCCAAACCAGTGCGACCAATTCGCAAATGATCCGTGCCACTTGAACCCCGGTCGTAACGGTTTATTCCGGATATAAAAGATAATCATCTCGTCCTATCTGATCTTTATCTCAACACCTACTTCATCTTCCATTTCCTCACCTTTCGCAGTCAACACTTTTTGCACAATGTCCGAAGACGCTTACAATGAAGTGAGCAGATCGATTCTTGTAACAAATATTGGTTATTGATGAGTCTCTCGCAAAGGTCGTCAACGCACCACACAAGGGCCATATTGCCCATGATGCTCTCGCCGCCGCCGCCGCCTGGGAGGTGCGCTACCTGCATCTTACTAACACGAAGCAAGGCTGATTGTCCCCAGGCCACGAAGGCATGGAATGAACACCAGAAGAAGAAGGGAGTGGACGTCAGCCATGGCAAGGCGAAAGAATTTTTGTGCGTCCACACAGGCCTGTGTCGAGCGCAGTGACTAATGAGTGAATTAGAGCGAGTGCCAGTGCTGCGTTCATCACCCACATCATCGAAACCAAGGGTCTTGACGCATATGACCACGCCAAGGCTAAGGCAGCCGGTGAGTCCTCATCACGAGTGCAGGAAAACTAGCTTCTCATAGTCGCATGTAGCCAAGAAGCTCCACGACGAACAGCTCGACAACGGGTACTAATTTAGATTCAGATGCAGTGCATCAAATTGTGCTCGCACCTAAATACGAAATGTTGTATATCCCAGGGCATCGTTGAAACCCATGTCGATTACCTTTCAACTTGAATTGCATGAGACTCTTGTACCCTAGTTCGCTGTAAGGAAGCGGCGTGAGTGCTTGAACGATACGACGGACGCCGAAAACAGATCTGCTGAACTGACAGACAAACAAGTCGACCGACCTTTCCATTTCTCCCTTTCAGCCCTCTGTAGCAATCTGCCTACAGCGGACGGAAGGGGAGGTTCCAAACCACGGCTGTATTGGCGAGGGTCAAGCAGAATGCGCCATTAACCACTGAGACTATGAGACGGCCTACGACGTTGCCCGAATGGGAGGTCTGGCCAAGGAACGACAGGCCAGGCCTGTCAGGAGGTTCATATGATGCGCGTTCTGCACGTTTCGACGCCGCCATCAGATATTTGACAGCGAGCGACGTGCTAATTTTCACCTTATCTACGAGCCGACTGCCAGTCGTCACGCGTCACGGTGGTGGAGACTGAGAAACCTCGTCGTGTCCATAAATACGATCATATAAATCACCTGGCAACTCACGCACACAATACAACACAAACCGGTCTTGCAGCGGCGGCGTTGCTCCATGGTTTAATCTACCATCCACTCCCGCTTTTGAAAGATCGACGCATTAGTACATAATTATAACGGGGTCCTGGACCGCCAGGGCGTGGCGACGTCGCTGAGCGAGAACAATACAACACATAACGGAACAATTTGGTGACACTCTAAATGTCAGTGAATCTTGTTTCGAACCTCCTTCGAACCACCACAGGTCTGGTACTCTTTGCTCCCTGGAGTCTCTTTCCCTCTTTCCCTTCCCTCTTTCTAAAGCACTTGCGGATCGGGTCTCTTTCACTCTTTTACGAACCAACCTCCCGCGACTTTTCGCATCCCACCACCATGTACACTCGTGAATATTCGACTCGGAGGTCCCAAGCCTTGTTATCCTGCATGATTGCTACCTTGTGGATGCCATTTCTTGTCTCTGCCCAACGTTTGTCCCAACCCCGGGCACCTCCGCAGCGTCGTGAGACGAATTACGGCTACTACATCCCGATGGAGAGTGGCGGCAGCATGCTCACAGTTCGTTTCTCATTCCAACCCTTCACCACCCTTTTCGGAAAGTCATCGAACCTCTGACTCTTTGCTGTTCTATAGCAAGTGCAGGACACATACCCTGCAGGACTCGGAGAACCCATCAATGTCATCATATCCGCCTACTCCGATTCAGCAGTTCTCCAGAGTAGTGTGGACAATGGAGGTTTAATCAATTACTTCCAGTCAGTATGTCTCCGTGGTTCGTCTCCGTGCCCGTGCTCATCCAAATATGCCTGTTCAGATCCTTTGGCTTCTCGACCGAATGCTTGGGCCAACATTCCGGCGACAACCAAGGTGCGGACCTCGGTGATGGAAACGGATCCCGTACGTACATTCCTTTCACTTCCAATTGCCGAACCATTCCATAACGATTGGCTTGCGCGTTCCTATCGAAAACAGTGAATCAAACCGCGGTCATACGATGGGACTACGGCAATGCAGAACTTGGCACTTGCGAGGAGACAGTCGAGGGTGGCAATCACATTCGATACTGGATCCAGAACGGTCCCGATGCGAACAGCGGCGCGATATTTTTAGCAGTTTCGTACGAGATGCCAATTGCCGGTGCGTGTTACCGTGCTCCGGGTGTCATCTTTCGTTATTGTGCTTCTTATCACACGTCATATCCCCTCTTTGCTTGCAGACCAACACAACATCATCCCAAACGGGTCGGTGTTTCAATTTTCGGCCCTGTCCAAATTCTCCCCTCTGACTTGAACGTTTACACTGCAGCTATGACCTCGGACGTGACTGGATGATCGGGAATGTCACGGCGCAATCGAGCATTATCCCCACTACCTTGCTCACGAATACGAGCACGTACTCGGGCCAGACGTCCTATGGCGGATATACCTACCATACATCTGTCAGCTACGTCCCCGGGCTGCTCCAGAATACCAGCGCGGGCATCAATCATTTCCAGTCGGTCGCTGTGAACGGATCGAACGCGATCGATGGACTGGTCGCCGTCCTGACGACCAAGATTACAAGTCAGCCGTCGTCGAATATCAGGTGGGTCGCGTTGTCGAGTTGTTGTCGTGGTGACGTCGACTAAATCTTGTTCTTTGATCAGTGGAGAGAGGACATATAGGCCCTTGACAATAATTTGGATACCCGTCGTGTTTGTGTGTTCGGTCATCTTTTCAGTGCTATAGACTCGGCACGCATTTAGATCTTAGACGAATGGACAAGATGATGTTTCTGGACTCTCATCTACTTTCGAACACATATACCAACGCTCTCCCCCTCTCTTTCGGGTTCAGTCATCGTGCATTGAACATTCCTTCTCACTGGGCTTCCTACTCTCCTCCTTTACTGACATCTATGATGTGTAATGACCTAGTCTAGAGCAAGCGGATTGTATTTACTTATCTATGTGTATGTACTTACCATTATTGACCTTGATTCATTGATTTTGTGGGCGCTCCAATGACATTTGCGAAAGGGTGAAATGAAGGGCAGCTTGAAGGTTTCAATAAAACATGGCATCACGATGAAGTTCTGCACATACATAACTCTCCTTGTGGACAAAAAGAGTCACTGTCTATTCTATCCTGATTCCTGCTACTTGCAGTGGCTCCAAACGTACCTCCTTATCCTTCATTGTGTCCGCATGTCTGGTCGACTCAGTCATCGCTCGAGACTTGTTTATTCGACTAGCCCCCAGATGGTCCCGGCTCCGCAGTAAAGGCCAAAACTTAGAACTTTAGAGAAGCTGGCCGCGCACCCTCTTTGGTACGTACTGACTCGGAGGTCATCAGCGTCACGGTTCATATTTTGATTCTTTTGTCAAGTCATATGTTTTCGAATGCTGTTTCTAATCCCTGTGTGCTCCGCTAATCTATCTGTTCGGAGGGGCCTTGCGTTTTTTCGAACCGTAACGGCCTGCAGAATCGTCAGGCGGTAACGTTGTGGCATCTTTACGGGCGCAGGTAATGGATGGGCTTGTGGGAATATGTAGTGGGGTCGACTGTGGGTGTGGTTCACGGAATCGTTAGTACTTGATCACGATGAAGACTGCGCTGGTCAATTTAGTAACCAATTGATAGTGTGGTGGGTAGTGCGGGGCCGACTCATTGACTTTCCTTCATTGGCGCAAGGGATTGCGAGTAGCAAGCAGCATCAAGCTTGGAGTCCGTGCGCGCATATTGCTCGATTTGAATGCAGCAAATTGTTACCCGACGCACATGTTTCGCGATTGCGGATCGTCGTGAAAGTTGGTTTCGATACTCGGCTGTTTCGTTATAATTGTACCGTCGGAGAATGATAGCCTGAGGAACGCGTTCGCATGCTTTGTAGGACGAATTGCGTGGTGGTTTGTGTCAAAGCGCAGCCCGTCTAGTACAATAGGTGAGCAACGCGGCTACGATGGTACTTACAATGCGCCACTGCTATTTCTCAACCTTTCCTCCCAATCTCCTCCAGTCTCGTTCAAAGTTATTCTACATCAACTGGAAGTAAGTTGATCTAACATATACACATTCGTTACCGAAGCAAAACCATTTTTTCCAAGGAGCATTATCGATCGTAGGTCACCGGTCACCGGTCAAAGTTCATCATCATGAACGCTATTCTGACATTGCGGTTAAACTGGCCCAATCGCTCTGTCAGAATAGCGTCAGGACTATATCTGCGCCAGGCTGGATCTAGTCAAAGCGAACGTGAGACGACAAAAGGATATACTGACAACGGATTGCGAATACACCGGTACGGTACTAGAAACAACGTGGTTTCTGGGGCTGGTCGCTAGCAGTTCGTCGGAAAAAGGAAGCCAAGCTTTCAAGGATCAACCGGGGCTGGGGCCACGACAAGACAACAGCCAATGTAGGCAAGTTGGCAGTCAAAGATAAGTGGTCTCGGCGGCGAATCCTTTCATTCAAGTGTCCGACGAGTCGGCCCAGGTCGACCTTCTGACAGGTGCTTCTCTCCTAGTAACTGGTCCATGCGGATCGTAGGCACCATTGATGATGGAGTCACAAAGGAAACTCATGAGACTCTTCGGAGGGGTGCCTCTCGTAGCTTTTTATATGGAGACAACAGTTCTGGTCTTGAGTCGGGAGTCGGAATTCGGAGGGGGTTGTCGAGGGATTGAATTCCCACGATAGTTAACCTTTCCTTCATCTGTTACTTGCTCGGCGCTGAGCTCGTCGTCGTCCAACGCTCTTGTTCGCTGTCCACGACGACGACGACAACTTTTTTTACGCTCGCCGTGGTTGATGATCTGCTGCGCTCATTCTGATGCCGCCGCGCTCACTCGTTTCTTCCTCGAGGCGTCCTTTGTCCGCAATATTCCTAGGATCGGTAGCACCCAAGGATTCCAAGGAAGCCAACATACCTGACCTTCCTGAGCCCCCGGAAAGTCCTGTTGCTGCTTCCCCTTCTGGTTTACCGTCTCCCCCAGCCACCAATTCCACTGGCAGCGGGTCGACCGGCGACAACAACAGCGCAAACTCAGGCAGCCTCAGACAGCGTCCAGTTTCGTTCTCAGGCCCAAGTGCAGTCATGCCCGCAGAAACGTACGACAAGTCCATTACCTCAAGACCTAATTCTGATGACGAAGATGACGAAAACGACCATGCGGGTGAGGAGGACCATACCGCCAGGCTCGACCTCAGGCATGGAGTCAAAAACCCCAGCGAAAACATCGCTGCGCTCCAGCGGGTCAAGAGTCTTGCTCAACGCAACCGCATGGTGAGCCTACTGCGCTTCCTCCTGGGCCTATGCTTACTGCGTGCCCTTGTCCACTCCACGTGTTTTTGGTATATTCCTGGCGATCTTTTGGGTCCACGTTTTGTTTTTTTGCACTTGTTTCGACGCCAAATTGCATTCCTTTGTGCATATATGCATATATGCTATTCAAACCATGTAGGCACTAGATAAACTTTCTTCTCGCCTCAACACACCATCCCCCACCCACGCTTCACGTTCACCTAATGCCCCACCTTCCACTTCATCATCCTCTCGTCTCTCATCTCACTCGCATTCCCAGTCCGCACCACAGATCAAACGCAATGATACCCTCTCAGGATCAGAAACAGAGCGAGAGAGTCTACGTGCGCCAACCCCCTCCCGTTCAGAGTCCAATTCCAATTCCTACCGCTCATCATCCCCCGAACGATCATCAACACCGCCGTCCGTATCAGATTTCCATTCACGACCAAGGCTCATCTCTGCCCCCTCATCTCCAGCGAAAACGCGTCAGGCGTCTCCAGGCCCGTCACGCACTCCCCGCAAACGAGTGTCAATGGCGGGTGCCATATCTGGTCATGAGAACGGGCGGTACACTAGAAACGATCATGATGTCACCGATGCAGCGCTGGCCGCTGTTGCCACTTCAAGGATAAGTCCCACAGGAAACAAAAAGTCACGACAACCGCTTCCAAGGGAATTTAGAGATAGAGATCGACGGAGTTTCGATGGACGGGTTGGTGGCTTGGTCGAGTCTCTTCCGCAGTCAGCTAATCTTGCATTCTCACTAGAATTCAATCGAGCCCATGACTCCCCACCGAGGGTCCTTCCATGATGATGGGTATGAGGAGGATCATCCGCATAGAACTGCGCCGCATACATCCGTCAATGCTACAGCCAGTGTCCAGTACTCTCCCCGAGGCGCTCGGTCATCACGGGTTTCCACTGTAAGGGATCTAACCCGGCGACATCAGACCCGTTGGCTCTCCGACGACCTCTCAGGCAACGCTCCAGATATCGGGAGAAGACAGTCTCAGCGCGGAGGAAGTGCAGAAAGTACTCTGAACTCAGGCACAGGGGCAACAGGGAGACTTGCAGGTGAAAGCCTCCGTGCAGCGGGGATCGGCATGCGAGGGAGTGTGAGACAGGGGGCACCATCAAGTGAGGATGTCTTTGCAGATGGACGTAATGTGAAAGCGTCTGCACGAGGACCACGCTCAAGTGACATTGGGCCTAGCACTGGTCGCACCGTGGAGTGGGAGGACGAGCTGCGACCCGATGCTGATAACAGGAGTCGAACCAGTGGATACAGTACACGTACCGGTGAATCTGTTGGTCCCCCTGCTCCTCGACCCCATTTGCAC
>JBBPPN010000451.1:0-10661 GCA_038091995.1 Leccinum holopus
GAAGAAGTGTGGATATCAGCACTAAGCTGTCAATGACAATGAATATGACTGTAATGGGGAGACAAGTCAATAAGAAACATAGATAACGGATTGCGCACTCACGGTACAACGTCGCATTGGGGACCATCAGGGGCGAAGCGCTGTCTGGCATCCGTCTGAGAATGCTGCCACCTATATACTAGTGCCCCACCCCATGTAGTATATGTGCCGAGCTCAACTTGGATGAGGCGAGGATGAATCATGTGGTTAATTCAGATCTTCTTTGCCACCGTCATGACGTTATTCGGAGCCAAGAAGATAAATTTCTGAAAGGGTACTATGTCAAAGTGCACGCCAGAAAAGGCAACCAACGAATCACATAATAGCCTAGACCATGATCAATCGATCAAGCTCGGGCCGCATCAGCTCTTAGTTACGCTACGACTCGTCCTGTAACCTTTAGCAGTTTTACAGGTCCCCCGCAGATATGCAAGGGAGTCGTGTTTCGCTACTCCGCGTCACATCGATATTGCCCGCAGACAAACCGAACAAACCCATTAAAGATCATGATTCGGAGTCATTCAAGTTGCGTGTTTGCGTTTAGCTTCGACTCGGGGTAAGTATGAAAAAAAATGTCAAACGCCACTGCCGATAGGCTACCGTCTTCCTTAAGTATTCACGTAATTATTAGCCTGCTTCACCTTCAATCAGACCTTTCGAAAGCGAGCGGAAAAAGGTAATTAGGGTAACCTGGTATAAGTATCTCATTGGCCGTGCGGAGTCCGATGATCGGCTGCAGCCCAGTGGCAGGCAATGTACACTTTGTCCCTAGTACTAGGGTCGGGAGTGACGTCTCTATCGAAAGGCTGTCAGACTCGCTCGGAAATCGGGATAGCTCAGGGATTCCTTTGAGTCCAACAGCATTGCTGCCCAAAACAGCGCTCGAAACACCCACTGTCAATGGCGGAGCTCGGCGCTCAAACATGGTGTCTATTGTAAGCACAGCTACCAGTATTTTCAGGCAGACAGCACTAGAAGACTTCGATGTATACTAATCCTGCGTCATTATACGGTAAGTGCAGCAGCAATTCGTTCTGATGGGCCTACCATTCAGTCTCCCTGCCAGTGTTCAAGCCACCTTCACTGTCACCAACAGCTTGGTTCCGATATCGACACTGTTTCGTCTTTGTTTCCGATGGAATATACGTCGATGTTGGTGGGAAGACGCATGAGCAGCTGAAGCGTTCGTCATCGCCTGACAGGATTCCTAACACGACGCGCCTGTCGACTGTCGCAGCCACACCGCACCTGTTGAACGAGAGACTAAACCAAGCACCGATACTGTGCTCACACAGAAGACATACGTTGATCGAGTGGTACAACACAAACTCACGACGCGTCCATCGTGTTCGTCGTCCCAATCACTTACTTACCAAAACAAATTGCCTCGCAGACGGGCCTAGTTCGGATCTCCTGGTCCAGGCTAAATTCTTCGTCCCCGATTGTGGCATGGGACTCCGACAGGTGCACGACAGCGTTTAGTACTTCGCACCCAAAAATGCGCTAGATCAAATAGACGACGGAATGCTTCGCCTCAGTATTTCCTCTTTAGCAGTCCCAGGGCTGGTCACTTACCGGAGTACGGAAGACGCTGAAGTAGTAGGGGTTTAAATTTAAAAATCAGCCGGCGAGCACATAATATGTCGAGTGACCAATGCTCCACACCACATGGCAGCTCTACGGGCACTCCTGGACCCTGGAAAATCAAGTTGCAAGTTCAGTGTGACCAGCGCGAGAAAGCGGGAACGGTGAGGGCGGCGCACGGTGGTGATAAACGATCCTGAGCCTACTCTAGGCTAGACAACAAGCCATTACCAGAAATGGACGACTTCAGGAATAACAATCACAAACGGGTTCAAAATGGACCGTCACCACTTCAGCATACCCCTAAGTATTTCTTCTTAATCCCGATGTTCGGCTCACTGGCAGGCTCTTCCCTCAAAGTTGTGTCGGTTGCGCATTCCTCGCCTTGATATAAATCCACAGAGCTAGACACCAGTACTTCAAGGTGTAAAAATATAGCTGGAAGCATTTTCAGTCGCACGGCACACCGTCGATGGCTCTTCCTCCGACAATATACGGTGACAGTACGCAGTCCATTCACTGTACACATCCATCATTCACTGCCCCGTTCCAGTCGCGTTCGCCGTTGTCGACAGCTTGGTCCTAATACTCACACTTCTTCGTCTGGCTTTCCGACTGCACATACAACGATTTTGGTGGGAAGATGCACGGGCAGCTGTAGCGTTTGTATGCGAGATGGGGTTCATCATTTCACAGTACATATATGCTAAAACAGGCAAGTTCATTGTTTTAGTTCCATCGATTTGCAGTGACTCGGATACGGTCTTGGCTTGTCCTTTTAGTTAACCATAAGACAGCAGCCATCGCCGCTTGGATAACCAGTGGTTTTTCTAAGACCACATTGCTGTTCGTAGCTCTCACTCTCCACGAATATTTTATCATGGACAATCTTTTAAATTTGGATTACTAGGGGGGTTCGCATGAGTACTTGTACTCCATCATCCGCATTGTCCCACAATGGTCGTCTACACGTACCTTCGCTCGTTTGGTCGTTTTCTTTTTCGTCGTTTTCTGGGCAACCACGATCATCCTCAAGGCTACCTTCTGCAAGTTTAATACTGCCAAACCGATCATCTCAGCGGGTGCGAGACAACCATTGGATTGTATCCACCATCAATTTCTAGCCATCTATCCAGTGATCAGTAGGTTATCGGCATGTACCGTCATCAGTGGCGCCTCATCCTTCCTATCAGCCGATTGGGTTTCGGATGCAATCCTGGTCATCCTCCCTCTCAGACTCCTCTGGAGGGTCAAACTTCCTCGACGACAGCGTCGGATGATTATGACCTTGTTCGCGTCGAGCGCTATCGTGTCGATATTTTCATTGCTCCACAATACTTTGCAATTTTTCCGAAAGTATGTATTCCAGTTTACACTGTCCTATAACTTCGAGGTATGTGACTTCTGTTCCCGCGATCCCAAACAACCGAATAAAATTATACAGATGATGTCAGCGCTGTTCGTATGCAACTTGCTCGTTGTGGTCACGTACTTGTACCGGGTGTTCCATAAAGATGGATCAGACACTTTCGAGTCGGAAGATACGTCGGAAGACGATGACTTTACGACCTGTCGCACCTCTGCAATGAGGACTACTGAAGCCCTTTCCACCGTAGACTTGGAGTTGGACTTCACTATGACCAGTGATGCCACATCTTCGTCACATTTTCGTTCCGCTGGTTGCACATCAAACTTCCTACCCGGGGCTCAGTCAGGTCTCAGCCCAAGTTCTGGCTACCGGTCCTCTAACCACGGATCACGAACGGCCCTCGACGGAGGCGTTAAGCGGTAAAGTGACACGGACTGGTTTGCTGATATGAAGGTTTCGACTTGCGCATGTCTTAATGTACTTACGTATGTGACGGTGCTAATGTCTTGACGCGTTCAACTCGATTCTGTTGACTCTTTCAGTCGAACCTGTAGGTGCAATGGTACAAACTTGAAGGAGAACTGGGTATCAAGAATATTGCCCAGCCTGGGTTGTAGGCAAAGATCGAGTCCTTCTCGGTCAAACAATATAGACTCGTCGAGGTCTGCGCAGTGGTACGTGCTTATGTATCTGGGATCTTATCTCATTTCCATTCGACACAGCTCTCTGGGAAATGGTTGGAATGACATGCGCCCTGGTAGGTACAAGGTCATAGGCTCAAAACCAAAGATGCTACGATGCCAGGTACAACATGGCTTTACCTCGACTCCAGCGCAGGCACCGCTGCAGTAGCTCCTATTGCCCCCATTCGTCGCATCTCGCTAATCAAGACCGCCGTCTAGGAATAGAGAGGAGACATCATTTTCACGAAGAAAGGGAACCTTCCCCCAATTGAGATGACACACCCGATTATGTTCATACTTTCCAGGTGGGTCGAGCAACCTCCTTGGCCAGCGATCTCCTGGTGACCCGGGGCCGGATTCAATAAAGTTGTCCAGTTGGTCCGAACGGAGGCGGGCGATCTGGTTCCAGAAGATGCCAGGCTCGTCCCAGGCCTCGGATGACTACGAGGAAAAGCTAAGAAGGCGTCCCGGCCGCGTCCACCGCGAGGGATTACCTCACCTATAGGACTACTATAGGAACGATTGTCGGGCCTGCCTACTCGAATTGTACAAAGGTCCAAGTTTCCAACATGTATACAACAACGACAGGGCTATATAACAGAACAGCTTGAAGCCGACCACATCAACACTCGTGTAAGAGAGGACTCTAATCTCCATGTTTTCCCGCAGCGGCAGAGAAAGGGTAAGATGAAGACGAGACATCGCTGGTAACACCATTATAACTGGTGTCGATGTCCAAGTCCACGAGGGTGAGGGCTTCGGTATTCCTCCATGAGGTGGTAAAGTCGTCATCTGCCGACGAATCGTCCGACTCAGAGGAGACTGATTCATTTCGTGATTTGTGGAACACTCGGTACATATATGTGACCAGGACGAGCAAGTTGCATACGATCAACGCTGACGTGGTCTGAATAATTTGATCTAGTTGTTTGCGAAATGCGACAATGGAAGCTGCATACCTCCAAGTTCAAGGTCAATTCGAATTTGACATTATTGCTTGAAGCAGTCCCATGGACTAACGAGAATATCGACACGATTGCACTGGATGCAAACGAGGTCAGAATCATTCGACGCTGTCGTCGAGGAAGTTTGACCCTCCAAAGAAGTTTGAGAGGGAGGATAACCAGGATTGCATCGGAAACGCAATCAGCTAGTAGAAGAGATAAGATGCCGCTGAATGACTACACGTCGATGACCTACTAGTCACTTGAAAGACCAGGAGTATGGCCCCATTGATACACTTCCCGTGATTCGTGCACAAAGAGGACCTCAAAGCAACTATGGTTGCACAGAAAGCAAAGAAGAAGATTCCGACAATCCGTGCGAAGTTACGCATACGTGACGAGGGCGTGACCCGGATGATGGAATACAGAATACTCATGCGGACCGCACTGGTAATCCAAAACATAAACAATTCGAGCATGCATCGATGTGTTAAAAGCTACAAACCACATTGCAATCGTTGAAAAAACTGACGCCAACGAATTAGTGATGAATCCCGTCTCATGGTTAGCTGAAGGTCGAATAAAGTCATCATCAGCGTATATCGGTGGAACTGAAGCAACGAATGGTCTTACCAGTTTCAACAGAAATATATTGAGTAATAACGAACGCCGTCCCGGAGGCGAACGCTACAGCTGCCCATGCGTCTTCCCACCAAAATCGACGTATGTGCCATCGGAAAAAAAGACGAAAGAGTGTCGATATCAGAACCAAGCTGTCGATAATACTGAAGATGGCTTGAACGGGGAGACTGAATGGTTGACATCGGAACGGATTGCTGCTGCGGCACTCACCATATGATACTAATGATAGTGACTCTGCAGGATTGGCAGGCATCGATCGAGGAAGCGCTGTCTGTTTGAAGATGCTGCTAGCTGTACTTATACGAATTCGGTTGCATCGCGTTACAGTGAGGGGGTTCTACTACATAGGCGAGGATCATCGAGGCTGCCAAGTATGTTTCACCACAGTGGAGTCGGTAATTTCCGCAATATGGTACGTAACTGTCAAGGTCAGGTTCACCGCGCCGCCCAGGCCCGCCCTGATAGTGTCC
Source organism: Leccinum holopus (assembly GCA_038091995.1). NCBI lineage: Eukaryota > Fungi > Basidiomycota > Agaricomycetes > Boletales > Boletaceae > Leccinum > Leccinum holopus. The sequence goes on from JBBPPN010000451.1 coordinate 5,732, forward strand.
GGGATTGAATATTGAATGGTAATCTTCCGAAGCTTCGAATCATTCCCCCGAGTCTTTTCGAATTTCTGCTTGTTCAGTGACGGATCTGAAATGTCAGCGGTTTACCGTTTACTGCGAGAGCGTTTCCATCTTTCAAGTTCCATTCCTGTTTTTTGTTGAAAAGGCGGGTCGCGACAGTCGCGGCGTAACGCTGGCGGTTGAAGTGACCAATGTAAAATTGTAAAGAGAGTATTTACTGTACAAAATACTGTGGGCCTCGCAGGTGTTCCGAGCGCTGATTTGAGCAGCATCAATTCAAAAATCTCCCTGCCAAGCTTTATCAAATGGGACGGCCTTTCAGTAGATTCAGACCCTAATACTAGGGACAAAGTGCACACTGTACACTGCCCCCAGGCCGCAGCCGATTGTCGGACTCTCCACAGCCAATGAGAAAAGCAAAGCACCCCTTACTACTTCGTCGTCAGGATACTGTGTGTATACGTTGCTTCTAAGTTTATGTAATGGTCACTACTCGAAAAACTGCTGCGTCCAAGCTGCCCTGTTGGAGCGAAGCAGCCCAACAACAGCTATGGAGGGACAGTTGAAACATTGATCAAGCCGTGAGGGGGAAGGGAGCAGTGAACTGAACCCGGGCGACTCGAAAAATCCATTATGTAACACACGAGAGGCACAAACTGCGGGCACGCAGCGCGCTTCTGGACCGCGTATCAAGGGCTCGACATCGCCTCGTTCACACGTATCCAGGCTCACCGACGCGGCTGTCAGTTCGACACGCCACACAAGCGTTCTTGCTGGCGTCGCTCGACCCACAGCAACGCAACGCTTCCCGTCCGAAGCAGAACCCGACGGACTGAACGAAGGCAGCGAGGGTGACGTGTGAGAGGAAACATAGGGAGGCGAAAGGACACGGCCGGGCAGCGCTCAGCGGCAAGAAAGAGAACTCAACGGTTCGGTTCAACTGTTCAGCAAACCCACCCTATCTTCATTCGCACTCACGTAGGCCTTACCTCCGATTAGATTGTTCGAATGCGAGAGAAGAAAGGAAATCAAGGGTCCTTTAAAAACGGTTAGCACAGAATTTTCAGAACCAGGTCTAAGCAGTCCTAAAGAACTGCCCAACTTACAGAACGGTGGTCACATTGATCATCAGCGAGGCGACTTCGCACCAAAGTGCCCCCAGGAAGCAGGCGAAGCCCCTCCTGACGTTCAAGCTCATGAGATTGGCGCATACATTGTGACCGTTTGCGCGAAGGCCATAGCCATCAGTCCCTGAATCAGGGACCAGAGCTATGTATAGGTTCAATTCGTGATTTGTAGTGGGATCGAACGGGATCTCCACGTAGACGACGCGTGCGTCGCGCATATATTTGCTCGCAGCCACAATGGTGAGCGCCCGTCCTTGGCAACATGTTATTTGATCGGAAAAGCGCGAGAGAAGAAATAAATGCGAGAAACAAGACATATCGCAAATGTCGCTCACGAGGTTGTGCATTCCCGAATTGGGTTGGCTCTCCCGATTGTACTGATCCGTACCGGGTGATAGATACGGTACAGCGAACGAGCGAGATGAGTCAGACGACCTCCTCTGCCAACGTCTTTTCCGTCGGAGTCAGATGCAGCAATCTTTTCCAGCGGGAAATATAGGTGAGTGATCCGGGTCCAAAAGACACCTCACATCCCTGTTCAAGCAGTTCAATCGCATCCGCATGATCATGGTCGTGTACCTGGTGTACAACATGCGCTCCGCCGGCATGAACGTTTCCGGCGGTCGTCTCCGAACAAGTCGACGAGACCGAGCATCGACCAAACCTTCTTCTCCTCTACGCCGGAGGTGACGTCGGATCTGTTCCGCGCTTTCTGGAACGGCTCAGCTGAGGAGGACTGGACCCATTTAACCTACGCCCTCGTTCGCAATCTCCGAGTCGAACTCAGCCTCAGCCCAGTCACGCTGGCTGAATGAGTCTGGTGGGTAGTAAGTTAATTGGGTGACTTGTCATCGAACGAACATACTATTAGATGTGGACGGATTCGAGGAATAAAACGACATCTAGTATATGAGAGGGGGTCGAATGAGAGAGAAGTGAGGCGAAGAAGCACAGGGACGGACCGTACCACTAGCCAAGCATTGGAGGCCTTGCTAGGATTCGAGCCATGATTATCGAGATCTTCAGCGGAAGCTCGGAGCGACGAGCGCGCGACTGCGTTAAATATTTCCATGTACACATGTCGATCGACAACTTTAGCCATACGCAGAGCATCGATAATGATCGAATAAATCGATGAGCACGGTTGGTCAGTAGTGGTCTGTTCAAGTTCGAACATCATGAGTACTCAGCGTTGACGCCGGGTCGTTTGGCGAGTGGCCGACTGGACCCGCATTCGGAAAATAGTTGTTTGAATAACTTAGCTCCTGGGCGACCCGGCATGCACTGTGTCGCTAGTGCTATCTCACTGATTGTTCATGGTGATGATGAAAAGTACTTGCCAGGGACTCAGACTGGCGCGTCACCCATCACGCACGAAGAGCACCCTCCAAAACCCATAAGGAACGGTGTGGTCCTGGATTTCGTTGCCCTTGGTGAGGACCTAGACACAGCAGGAAGATTAGCATCGAATACACGACGAGAAAGAGAGAGGTGATCCATATTTTTGAACTGTTCAATCTCTGCGGGCGCCGGCTTCGAGCCACTCTTCCTTTTGGATGACGGTACCGTGACGGGTCTCCACGATGGCAGGGTGATGGGTCTGCTGCCGTACGTTCAGTTTCGAGTTGAAGTGTCCGTACGGAACGACGATCTAGCCTCGTCCGCAATGCCCAATGGACCATGCCTCGTTCGCAACGAGCAATCTCACGCTCTCGGTCGTCGATTTGTTCGCGTCCGTAATGCGAGTGCGATTCTCGCGAGCTCTCCGCTGGACCTGAGCGCGACGACCAGAAGGTCTCGATGAGGCGATGATGTTGAGTGAATCTGTTCAAATTCGAATGAAGGATGGCGAAATAATGTTGCGCGCCGGGTACAACCTGAACGAGGGCGGGAGGCGCGTGAACGAGGTCACGTCGGTCCCGGAAGCGGAAGCGGATGTCGGAAGTAGATGGAAATCCGATCGACGTCCGCTTCTTCCACTTCCTCCCTCGCCCTCACCGTGACCACTGCTTTAACTCTACGTTCCATATTTTCTTCAACAATCAGCTCACGCTTGGAATCCAGATATGCAGACAGGCGGTTTTGAGAACATCCGAGAGAAATTTGGCCGCTTCAGGATCATCCTTATCATTGGGCGGGCAAACGCTGGCAAGACGACAATTCTCCGCGCGATCTGTAACACTACTGAAAACCCGGAGGTCCATGATGGAGAAGGCAACAAGGTGCGTGCCCAGTTTGATACCTAGGGACGACTGGTTTACCAAACCGTGTGACAAGATTGATCTGACGCAGGTCGAGGGTTCCATGGGGGTGAGGATCATCACGTATTGCACTCGGACGTGAGGCACATATCTAGTACTAATGCATACTAGCGCGGAATGCACGACATCGAGAACCAATTGATTTTCCGGAGCAACGACAAATTCGTCTTCCATGACTCGCGCGGCTTCGAAGCTGGTTCGGTAAATGAATTCCAACAACTGAAGGAGTTCATCGCAGATCGTGCGAACACGACGGATCTCAAGAAACGGATTCATGCCATTTGGTAATAGCTAAGCTGAGCTGTGCGGGGAGAGACACTGACTGGTCATTACATTGAATAGGTACTGTATCCCAATGGACAAATTGGGTCGGGCAATCCAACGTTCCGAAGAAAGGTTTTTTGATGAATGTGATACGAGAAATGGTGACTATGTTTTTGGAAAGGTTTTCTCGAGCTTACAACTTGTCCAGTGCCTGTCATCGTGTTGTTCACCAAGTTTGATGCATTGTTGATGGTGGCCATGCCAGTGGGCAAATTAACTGGTGATGATCAAAGGCTGCCACGACAGGAGAAGATGGCAAAGGCACATGGGCTCACTGGCATAGAGGGAATTTTTGACAATGCTGATGTATGGGGACGTCTGGCTCAATTGAATCATGCACCAAAATGTAGTGTTCGGATGGGAGGTATGTATCATGTTTCTGATATATGAATCAGCTCACGGAATCTGCATACATGCAAGGAATGCACAACTCAAATGAGGGGTGTAACATACTGCTAGAAAATACAGCAAGGGAGCTGGATGAGAAGGCTGTGCAATTGCTGTTTGTTACGGCACAGGAAACAAATATAGCATTGTGCATTAGATATGCAGTTCAAGAGTAAGCACAAAGTTGAATATTCTTCCAGGACAGACATCACCATCTGAAAAAAAGTGTTGTATCTGATGAAGAGACGAAGCATCAGATGAATGACATGGATCCTGAAAGACTTGCAAGATGGTTTCCACACTTTTGGGTCAGGGTGAGATAACTTTATATATAAATCAGATTGAACACAATTTCATTGTATTCCACTGTGGGAATTACAGGAAGTGAGTTGTTCAGTGGAGAAAATGCTTGAAGATAATTGTGTTTCAACTGATATCATTCATTTTCCTCTGGAAATGACAGAATGTGAGTTGTCCATGGGAAAATGTACCAGAGAGCAGTGATGCTGATGATGCCATATCCATTCATTCTTCATTCTGCTTTGGGAATGACAGGAAGTGAGTTATGCATTGTGGAATGTGCCAGAGAGTGGTAATGCTGATATGATACCATGTCCACTCATTCTTCATTCTGCTCTGGAAATGACAGGAAGTGAGTTGTGCATTGTAGAATGTGCTAGAGAGTGGGGATGCTGATATGATGCCATGTCCACTCATTCTTCATTCTGCTCTGGAAATGACAGTAGGTTACATGATCCGTCTACCTGGTGACCCGACGACTTACCACCAGCATCTCCTGCGATACGGTAGTGG
>JBBPPN010000452.1:0-10652 GCA_038091995.1 Leccinum holopus
GGGTCCCCCCCCCCAACACCCGGGGGGGGGGGGGGGGGGGAGGGGAAATGGCAGCATGTTCTCTTCCTGGCCAAAATTGAAAAATGTATGTAGTGGGTGCTAGGAGCCACTGGGGACCATGGAAACATTTTTTCCCCAGGTGTTATAGAGCCCTACAAATATACTGATAACATTTACAAGCCATGAACAAACCATCTTTATAGACATTCAAGGTTGGCATATGGTACCACCTTGTTTGATTGGATTTTATGATCAGTAGCTCAAAATGATTGTGACAAGGGCCTCTATTTTATGGTAATATCAATATTCAGATATATGATTTAGAGTTTGACACTTAATTCAAAAATGGCTCTATAGTCTCCTTTTACCCCCTCTCCTGGCAATATCAATTTGAAATGACATTTAGGATATCATCAATTGATTGTTCCATACCATTAGACATCTACCAAACATATTCCAACCACTTCCTAAGAACTGGCTATTTATTTCTCAGTGGTGACCAATGTCCTCCCTCCTCGGACCTTCTCCCATCTTTACCAGTATATCAATTCAACAAATGACTTTGAAGAGTAAGTGACAGTGTACTTGGGGGATTCTAAGGTTGGGAAATTGATTGGGAATGGTCCAGAAACCCTCCAGAATTTATTCAAACATATAGCAAAGTCTACCTCTCACCACCTTATTTCCTTTGTAAGAATTTTTCCCAACCACAAAATCTTACCAGACCTTTTGTAGAACCTTCATATACATCCAATGAATGGACAAGGTTCATCGACATCACGAAAGGTGGATACCTCACCAAAGACACCCATGAGGGGACATTGGAGATGCTCTGCAGGATCATCATGTCCTTGACGATTCTACCTAAGTCACACAGTGAGTCACGCCCACTCTACATATGCTATTGCTCATAAAACATCTCAGAGCTCTATAAGCGCTCCTTGATAACACTTTGCAGTATGGTAACATACCATACGAAATATGTCACTCACAATGGTATTCTTCAAACAACTGATACATTCAAGATGGCCATCCCAGGAGCAATTGTCAGCCATAAGATCTCTTCGGAAATGGAAAGAGTTCATGAAGCTAAGCTGCAGCTTCTTCATTAGAGTCTCCATCTCCTTCATGAAGGATTCATCCAGGGGAATAATGTCTGTGTCATAGCTTTTACGTAATATCGAAGGAAGTGTTGTTGTGAGAATGACGCTATGTGCGGATCCTTGAGAATGGAGGCAAGCTGTAAGTAGGAGATGCAAATACAGGTTTACTTGCCTATGGGTCGTTTTGCGGGTTTATGGGTTACCACGCGTTAACTATGAGTAACTTGTGTATAAGGGTGGAGTGAGCAAGGCTCGATTCACAGCGGAAGCTGATGGTTCAACGCTGAGAAGAACAAGACTGGGGTTCTTGGTTCCTCTGGCCATATATTATATACTACTATACAATGTGCACGGACCACTCTAGGGCCGGCTCTATACTACACTATAACTGCCAATCCTTGATGAAAACAATGATGGCTGCATGCATCCTATTGCTTTCAAACATAAGACCAATCTCAGTATTCCTGGTGCACTTCTTCTCCAGCACTTGTCTTGGAACTGGCAAGGCATTCCTTATGGTTCACGGTCAAGAGAAGTTCATAACATTCCAGCTGTTTCCATGCTAGAATTCAACATCATTGCAGAGTATCGAGAGGATTTGATTTACTCCATCATGATTCACTGCTGCATCATACTTGAGATCCACCCTCTCTACAGTATTCGAACCATATCTGAAGCAAATAGCTATCTTTTCTAAAATGTCCAAAACTGCAACTACTGCAATTCAAATTTCCGATGAAATTTCTGATGGCACTACAAATGAAGAAAAGGAGGGTTTTGATGTATCTGAGAAACTGGAGGTATGGAAAGACTATCAAGATAGGCAAGACAATAGTGCCATGATACAAAAAATTGTGTGTGCCATGGAGAAATCTTGCCTAGCTTGGCAGGATCCATTGAATGATGTTGCATCTAAATATCCCCCCATGAATGAAGGTGTGCAGAAGATGATGTTGAGGTTGATACTGTCCATGTCAAGTGGGGAGTGGAATTTGAAGAAAATTCTTCATCATAAGGGCTGAGGTGGTCTTGCCAGTATGATCAGACCATAAAGCATTAGCCAGTATGCTCATTGCTTGCCAAAGGTAGCAACATGGAAGATGACCCTGTGGTACGATAAATGGTGGTAAGAGATATGAGTTAAGAGCCTACCGTGTTCCTGGGCTTGAGTGGTCTTATTTGACCATCAATGACCCTAAAGGTTTATTCAGGCAATTTTAGTCTATCACCACACGCTGGCTTTTACCTTTGTACTATTGTCCCACCCTAGTCAAGAATTGAGTATGATGTCTTTCACAAGGAGATCAAACAACCACTCTAAATGGATCTTGTCACTTTTGGCAAGATCAATCCTGTGGATTGTCTCCTCCTGAGTAGTGTCAGTAGTTACCAGAGCCGAGGATAGGGAGGACAGGGATTTGTCTCTGGTTGTATTGGACTTCGGGAGAGTTTGAGTCCCAAGTGCACAGTGAAGGGTCCATAGAATGAGTCAATGATCATTCTGTCAGAGGTGGCAGTCAGAGCTGCAATAGGGACAAGATTAGACTCAATATAATCTGACATTGCACTGGGTGAGTGATAACGGTCAAAGGGTCACAATTCAGAATCATTGGATCTGATAGCGAGCAGAATATTAATGGCTAAGACATGCACTTCACTAATAGGAGTATGCACCTTACTGAGGATCACTGACCCGCTTAAAGTCACTGGCATCGATCTGCTGGGCTCAGGTTGGGTCCAGCATGAGGGAAAATTTGATCTGAAAAGTGTAAGTGATTAGAACAACATGGCAATTGAATGAATAACATAGCATATTGTCTTCAAGAAATGACAATGCTAGAAAAATGAATCTTTATCTGAGCAGTATAACATGGTGTCCTATGGGAACAAGACCAGGTAAGCAATATTGCCATATCCTAGCGCTAGATTTTGCTCAACCTTGAAAAAACTAACAACAACAACACTAAAACCAATGATCCTATGGTTATGAAGATGACCAGGTAATCAACATTGGCATATTTTAGCTCTAGATTGTGCTGAGAAATGCAAAAACAAAGAACATGGATGCCACAGCTACCACAATCAAAAAGGCACAGGTAATTATTGGCCAATAATTTCATATTGATCAGTTTTGGTGACTTTCATTTAGGTCAATGTTGATGTTGAAATGGGAGATGGAGAGGATAACAACATGGAAAAGTACAATGAGAAAGAGCCTCAAGCAAGTGATATATTGGTATTCAAGATATCTTTGCCCAAGTATAATCATATCATGCATGTCTAGATCCAAGACAAAGGCAAAAGAAAGACAAAGAGCTAAAAGGGAAAAGTAAAAGTAAAATTAATGCAGGCACAAAATACAAGGGCAAAGGCAAGGAAGTTCAAGACCAGACACCATCAGAGGAGGTAAGCATGTTACAAACCCTCATTCTTTGACACTCCTGATCTGAGCATTCCGGAACATTTCCTAAATACTCAGCTCTCTATGCCATATTGTCACTCTCTCGTATTGCCCCTCATGGGTGTACTCAGTCATGCATATCGGCCTTCTCCCTAAATGCACAACTTCACAATAGTCTCAATCTGCGCATTCCGGAATGGTGCCCAGGATGTGCAGTCCGCAGTCACCCTACGAGGAATCCATGTTCATTAATATATCTATTACTAGTAAACCATAGCTGGCTGTATTGATACACACCCTAGTCACATTGTAGTATAGCCTCTCTAGTATGGACCAAGTATCATAGTATAAAATGTGTGAATACAGTCAACAGACAAGCTAGTTTTGTTCTCGTTGGATTCCCTCTAGCGACGACAATCCCCTCTTAGCTTAGTTTTAGTGTCAGGTGTGCCAGACGCTGTATAGTGTCTAGAGGTCACCTTCAAAGCAGATATGCACACTAGTTTATGCCATTGACAATCAACCTCGAAGCCATCTGAGAACTCTGGTGTTCAAAATCTCATTGATCACATCAAAGTCTTGACAGACAATGCTATACTGGGTCATGCTCTGATGACTGTGATGGATGACAACAATTGTGGACAATGTTGGACCTGTCATGGCTCATCAACAAGTCAACTTGTGTACTATTGATCCCAACTTCATGGTGATATTCATCAAAGGGATCCAGACCCATGGACTTAAAACTGTTAAGGTCATGCAAAATGCTTTGGATGTTGGAGTCTTCCTTCAGATATTATGGAAATGCATCAATAGTTTTAATGACCTGTAGGAGTTGATGATCAAAGTGAAAGCTAGAGTTGATTGAACATGTACCATCCTTAGTAAAATTTAGGAAATTTAAAAAAAAAAAAATTGATTTCATAATTGTACTAGATTTGAACATTTGAGTTAAAGATGATGGTATGCCAGGCCAAGGCCTTCAATCTAGCCTTCAGTTTGCCTTGATGGGCTGATGTGGCCAATGGCAAACTTCATAGTAGCACATAGCCAAAAACAATTGAACTTTGACATGTACATGACCTGGTCCTGGGCCTGACCCCTGCATGCAGAGTCTGTCATGTGGTATCAGCTTGATGGGAACTGGGGGAGAAAATGTGAATTGAAACGACACTTAAATTTAGCATTCAATTGACACAGCCAGGCCACCCCGGTCGAGATCGAGAGCCTGCTTGTGCTATGAAACCTAAAGCATCTGTGTTCAGTTTTGAATAATTTATGTTCTATTGAGTTACTGCAACTACTCACAACATTTGATTCTGTCTTTTGTCATAATACATCTCTTGCTTGAGGTGTTATATGAGTCTGTTGTCACCTCTACATAAAATTATCTTAATTTATTGATTACACAGAAAGAAAAAATCTTACAACTCCAACAGCTTGACAGAAAACTGTTGATGTCTCTTAAAAATAGAAAACACCTCAGGAGAAATAAACTTTCCAATCACTGACAACAAGTGATCTATTCTTTTTAGAGTATCTGAGGACTGGTCCCTAGCCTCCTTTGTCAAGTATGGAACTTGTTTATATTTTTCCCAGACTCCAATATGAAGAGCCAGTTTTTCAGAGCAGTTACCATTGTTACCAAGGGACTGTTTGGGATTGGTGGCCATGAGCATCTTCCAAGCATATTGCAATTAGCTGCCCTTTTATCAAAGGCATTGTCAAAATGCATGCAAATATGAGGAAGTTGGAGATCAATGGAGCTGCTAGAGTGCATCTCAGCACCTTGAGTGATCACTATATGACCACTAGTTGGCAGGATGTCCAGTGGTCCACTAAACTCTTTCTTCAATTTTTGTTGAACATAGCTAATAATTTGACATTTGGCAGTGAAGGAAATGGTCTGGATATTTGTTTAGTGGGAGTGTGTCTAAAAAAATTAGCATAATCTGAATGAAAAGGTGAGAATCTCTAATGATAACTTAACTTACAAGGGGCAAATGCTTTTCTTGGAGGATTGGTTGTAAAGAATTCATCTGATCTTCGATTTTTGGTCTCTGTTTTACAGACACCACATCTATTTTTGTGGTCAGGACCTTCAACAGAATTGGAATCCTCAGCCTGAGGGTGTATAGAGCTGGAGATGGTGGATATTGTAGAGAAAGTAGACATTGTAGAAAAAGTAGACATTATAGGAAGAGTGTGAGATGTATAAAATAAAGAGATGCAAATTGTGAAGGGGAATTTAGAACAGTTCAGTTGTTAGAGGGAAGGAAAACAAAACTGAATTTTTTTATTGAGTGCATTTACTTTATATATGTACATGCACACAGACCACTTTAGGGTAGGGGTGGATAAACTAATATAGTTATTTAGGGTTAGAAGAGACTCAAATCTAAAAAAAGTGAGAACTCTACAGGTTACTATGTAGTCTCCACAGCCTGGTAGACCTCATCTACATCCCCCCTCTTACATAGTACAATGTAACATACAAGGTTTCTATGTATGCTACAGTTACACCATGTTGCAATATTATGTAAGGGTCACAATGTGTGTTATTCTTGGTAGTCAATGGTAGGACTCACTCTGACTGAATAAATGGTTCCCAAAAACCTGTATAATGTAGTTTAAACATTGTAACTTGTATGTACTGTGCTCAACATTGTTGAAACATTGGCCTTGTGTCGACAAACACTTCTAGTTGTTCCACATAGTCAGAAAAAACTTGACAGAAAGTCAGTCAGATGACTGCACATTCTTGTCATCCATAGGGCTAAGCAGTTGACAGGAGGTGTCCTATGGAAAATACAGGTGCTAAATTCAGGAATGAACTAGGGGTGGTGGCATGCCCCGATTACTGAGGACGTGTAGAGGGACAACAAGATCTAATAGTAGCAGAAGTTCATTATAACTGATACTCATGAAACATTGTGTTGTTGAAGAATGGAAGATTCTGGGAGGTTCTACAGATATTGAAGTGCGGACATTGACACCATCAATATTGATCATTTTTGTAGAAGATAAGATCAGTAAGACATTCAATGTGATACTACATATGATCTTCTTCAGCAGCCCAGATAATGTCCAATTGATGGTATTGTTCCCTGGGGATGGTGGCAGAATGACAGCCAGTGTGAGTGTGATATTGAAGGATATGTTTCCAGTTGTTACTAGGCACTGGAATAGGACAGCTGAGACCTAAAACATAGTAGTGATGACAACCAAATGACAAAAAAAAATGTACTGTTGACAAGGGATGTGTAAAATCCGTGATAAATTAAATGGCTGCATTGGCATGTCCACAGTTTGTACCTGCACCTGGAATCTACCTAGTCTCCTCAATATATTCTATGATGCCAAGATGCCAAGTTCATTGTGTGGTTAGCTGCTACATCTCCATCCATGGACAGTGTGAACTTGTGTGGGAGTGTGTACTCATTTCCGCTGCAGATATAATGACATTGAATACCTTTATGAGTGTCTAAGTTATTGAATAAGCATAAGTTAATGTTCTTGCTGAGTGGATTACCTCAATGAAGCAACTTCTGCCTTGCACAATATCAAATCAACAGAGCTTTCCAGAGTTCTAGGAATCTACAGGAATCCACTTCGCACGTACATGAAGAAGCATGGTGTCAAGCATGCATATTTGACTATGAGTAATGCAGAGCTTGATCATGTTATTGTCCAATTAAAGGCAAAGCAGCATGAGTCTGGGGTATGCTATGTGAAGGGCCATTTGTGAGCACAAGACCATTGCATACAGTTTGCTCATGATGTACATCAGTCTCTGAAAAGAATTGACTGTATTGGCCAGGTTCTGTCAGAACATCTTCATCTTCATCATCACTCAGAACTTCTTTCTCATTGTCATTGGAGTTGGAAAGTGGCTCCTTGACATACCCAGTGGTTAACCTCATCATCCATTGGTACCACAGCCAGGCTTGGTTGCTAAAATGTGTAAGTTCCTTGCCCTAAATCAATGGTCAGAATGAATGTATGTTGATAGGCAGGACACATATGTCAGGGCTATGGGCGAGGTAATGTTTCCATGCCTCAGCTGCCTCGGGTGACAATTCATCGATGTTTGTGCCCTGCGTTTCACTCCATACATGTCCAGAATTTGTATAATTCAGGATTGCCTTGTGTACTTTCTTAAGCTGCTGATGGAATGAGATCAACGCCCATTGATGAACATGAGAGAAACTTACGATGTGGAATTTATTTTTAACATTCAACATGCCCTTATCTGCTCCTAGTTCGCCTGCAACTTGATTGAAGATGTTATCAGAGAACGTCCACGACTGACTCATGGTCTCTCTCCTGGCAATAAGAAGATTGAGTATTTTATCTGTTTCTTCAACAGACCAAGTGACATGGCTACAAGTAACCTGCTTTGAGATCTCTTGATGGGCTACTTGCATCATCTTGAAAATAAAAAGAACAATAAATGATGATGCACCTAACAGGAGGTTGTGGACGTAACAAATGTAGAAGGGGTGGAGGTACAAGTTTGAAGAAGCAGCATAGATACTATGTCAAACACCCTAATTCCCTCTGGCATATAGATAGACATCATAAACTCATCCATTGGGATATCATGATTCATGGTTTGAAAGCTCATAGCTACCCTTACAGAGTATAGAATGAAAAACATTACACTTGCAGAAAGCTGTAGTGTTTCAAAATGCAAGAAGGTGGACCAGATTATCAAGAATGTCCATGACTTTTTCAGAGACATTGTACTTGAATTGGGCCCCTCAAGTATCCTTTTGGATCAGAGGGGGATTTGGCACCAGAAGCTTACTCAGTTTCTTGCTCTATGATGAAGTGGTTGATGAAGTGGTTTTAACTTTAATTCTTATTTTAAGGTACTCAAGTTCTACCAACTAAATAGCTAGTGCTTAGCAAATGGTTGGAACATGTTTGATAGATGTGTAATTGAAGTGGGACAGTCAATTGGAGGTATCCTATATCTACACAAAACATCCCAAGCTGCATGATGCAGTAGGAAAGAATAGTATGTGAGGAGGCAGTAAAAGAACCTATGAAAGACACAGTGGACAACATTCTAATCATGTCTGGGATGCCTCAATTCATTATCCCATACCCTGAGACATCCAATGGACATACAACTATTTCCTAAGCATTAGCTATTGATTTCTCAATGTCTCAGGGGTCTGTATGCAGTGTTTCTCACACTAGTACAGGCTTGTTCTACACTGAGACATCAAAAATTTCGCAGACTCACAAAACTATGCAATGGAGTGATCTGACCAGCGAGGAGCTATTGATAGTTAAGATGCTGCATGAAATGGTCATCAATCATGTGAAGTCGCCATCTCCAAATTCTGCAAGACCTGGTGCATGGTGTGGAGCCCAATCATACATGAGTTGTAATCTAAGGTTGGCAAAGACAGTGGTAAGTTCATATTCTTAAACAACCATTCACCAAGTTACTTTATAGTTCCCCAACAGACAATTTTACTGGAGGATCTAGTATACATTCTTTTTCCATCAGTTAATCCTCACTCACCTAGTATTCTGTAGCTACTCCACTCACTCTCAACCTGTTGTGGTGATTCAGCCAACAAGGCATTGCCTTTCATACTCCCTTTCTTCAAGACAAATGATCAAACTGACAGTGTGACAAACAATTTACAGCTCCTCAAGTGGAAAACAGATGAATATAACCACATCTCCAATGTGCAGAGCCCCAATCACTTTTCATGGATGAACATGATGTAGAGGTAAGATGATCACTAATTGATCAATACAATTTACCAAACTTATTTATGCTTTGCAGCACAAAGTTGTTTGATAGTTTGTAAATGATCAATTGGAACATCTCCATATTGATTTCTGGTATACTGACAATCTCATCCCTATGCTACATTATAGTAATAAGAATGTTCAGATGTCTATTGTGCATGTATGCTCTCTTGGCAACAGCAGTGGGTCACACTGATTTCTTATTTCTTTGACATACAGTATTATGAAGAATTCTATTTGCTGGTTTCTTTACACATTAAAACACGAATCTGTTTGTGCAAACAGGGTGGCCACTAAGATGACTGCATTTACTGGGCATGTGTATGCACCATGCTATGTGTTACAATCTCTAGAGATCCTTTTTTTTCCCTTTTGCCTCATTTTTGTTTGTATACTTAGTCATCTACAGCTTCTTTGTCATACTTAATGCAGATTAGGTTCTCTATCAGAAACAACTTGAAAACACATATTGATGTTGTCCTCAACACCTTCCTGGTCACTGAAGAACTGGTTTCAACTAAAAGTAGCAATTCACTGCCGTTTTGTGTGCTTGTGAGATTCTCCTTTGTGGTAAACTTTTCCAGACATTCTGGCCAGTGAATTGCATGGCGAAACAAATGTGAGATCAGTGAGGCTAGAATGGTGTACTATGATGCAGGCACCGCTGTGTGTGCCTCCTCCTCCTCATATATACTATTCTCCCTCATGACATGATACAAAGTTCCATCCCTGTGGACCCTAGCCTAGTTATCATCACGCAAGAAGGCTAAGTGCTGAAAGTGGATCACCTAACTTGTCCACAAAGTTGAAATAGCCTGGTTGGCCTATTTAATATGCAGCTCTATGAAAGAGCCAACAATCTTTTAGCTTTGTCAAACACTGTTGATTAATTGTGGTTTGTTTGTTTGTTGTTTAGCCTAAGATGATGGAGATGGACATCAGAAGGGGCATCAACTCCTTTTGGAAGAGTCTCGTCAGCATGAGGGAATATTATACAGATTTATACCTACTGTCAAAGAATATCTGTTGTAAATGGAAAAATGAATAGCTTCAAATGACTTTGAAGCCTCCTTCAATGTGTTGTGATTGGTAAGCAAAAGGTCTCCATCAAATGCACCAATGAACCTCTCAGTCTGTGTCCATTCACCTTCCCTGGCAAGCGACCTCAGGCACTACATTTATTTCTCTTATGATTGCGGTCAAATTTGGTTTCAATCTGGAAGGAGATACAAGTTGTTTGCTTGGGATTATCTGATTGATCCTGTAAGAAACCCTGGGTATTTCTATCTGAATTGTCCACCACCACCACCAAGAGAGCCTTGGAGATGGTATTCCAGAGACACATGCTCCAAGCATCCTGGTTTCTTTTTGTT
>JBBPPN010000453.1:0-10651 GCA_038091995.1 Leccinum holopus
CCCACGTCCACTTCGCGCTGGACGATCGCAGTGGAGGGTATGTCGATCGACGGCGTCGGGTATAACCTCAAGTCGGCCGTGAAGGGGACGAAAAAGGACGAAGCGATCGCATTGATCGATAGCGGGACTAGTCTGGCGTATATCCCAAACGACGCCGTCAATGCGATTTGATTTGACCTTGCAAGCAAGGTGATGACACTTGTCTCCGGCGAACTAAGACGGCCAGGAGGCTGCCAAGACGGCGCACCTCTGAATTATTTTTTTGAGTGTCTCAATGTCATATAGTATATCTAGTCTGATTCGTCACTACAGTCGTCCCAATCGGAACCGTACATCTCGTACATCTCCAAAGTGTTTGAATTGTCCTCCAAGTCAACAGATCCATCATGGCCATTAACACTCCCGCCATCACCGACAGACTCTGTCTCCCATTCAAGAGCATCCAGTTCACCGAGCGATAGATCAGCACCGAGATCATCGAACTCATGAACGAGGGCTTCAGATGCACTGGCGTCGACGAAGGGTAAATCCGAGAAGTTGTTAGTGTGTCGTTTGTCGCTGTCTTGGGTGTACGTTTTTCCTGTATTGACAGGCAACTGCCATTCAAGTTCGTCGAGTTCAGAAACAGAGAATTCGTGGTTTAGGTCAGCAAACCCATCGAGAGGGGCATGCAAGACAACATCGAATGTATCGAGCTCTGAATCGACATGTTCGAGATCGTCAAACCCACTCAGAGGGGTGCGGGGAGTCCAGGTGTTTGAGTGCGCCCCACTGTCTTGAGTATGAGAATAGGTATGGCCTACACCAAGGCCCCAGTGGTATCTGAGTACCATATCTCGATCTACGAACCTGTTGGAATTATAGCGCATCAGTATAGAGTTATATCAGTGGGAAGAAAAACAAAGTGGCGACACCTGTTAACATAATAACGATTCCAGTCATTAGAGTCTTTTGCCATGGAGGATAATCCAGCACCGTCTGCATATAACCTTCCCTTCGCGAAGGCAGGGATGAGATGAGATCCTCTTATCACAACAGAGGGATCAATGAAGTCGAACGCGTCGTCGTCGTCCACCGGAACAAACCTCAACATGTCGAGCTCAACCCCATCACTGGTCCATTCGAACCATCGTATGTGTAAGAAGTCCAACCGACGCGCATTGTAATCCTTGAGTTCTGGGCCGATATACTGAACGTTTGCATGATATATGCCGATGACACGAGCATAGCAAAAGCGATGCTGCGCCAGCTCATCTCCAGATCCCGTTTGAAGAACCATGATATCGCGATGGTCGCTATTAGGATTGAGGGTGTCTTGGCCGCGGCGAACGTCGTACGTTGTGTAGTTGATACGCAGCACATTGTGCTGGTAAATTCGTCCGCCTTTTAACAAGACTTGATCAATGGTGACCTCGGATTTGCTGTAGCTGCGGTCTAAGCCCATTGCCATATGATCAGCAGTCGATTCGGGAGCGTGTGCATGCATCGCCTTGATGCGGGGAAGGAGGTGGCGTTTGAGCTTTGGAATGAAATCCTTCTCGCCTCGTTTAATTATGAACAAGATAACAAGGAAGTTGGCACACCTTGAGTGCTGGGTCGCCTAAATTCCTGTTTACAAAGATCTCGAGATCGATTGGTTTGTGTTGGGACTTCCCGATATTATAGCGTTCTTCGGGAACGCTCAGGACAGACTCCGTCTGTATGGCACCGGCATTAGTCTCTCGAACTCGGCGTATTCTTGTCTGGCGTCGCTCTATCCGAGTTAATTGTCGAATAAAATCTTTTCGGCTAGTGCGTGTGTACCGCCCTTTCCCGACACGATGTTCCCGTTCACCCTAGAAGAAATTTCAGAAACTAATCGACATCTAGGGTAGCAACGGTCACTAACTGGCTGTGTGGAATACGAATCGGTTGTTCCGAACATTCGGATGGAGGCCGTGTAGTCACCGAGGGCGTGCAACTTGTAAGTGCGAAGATTGAAGGACTTGAATCTGGACGACGGCGGGGCAACGGAACTTGCAGGGACGGACTTGGGACAAGTACGAGCCACACGTCGTTGGCGCTGTTGAGCCTCGCGCCGGAGTTCTCTGGTGCGAAATGCAGGGCACACATCAGCTTCAAAAGCTCGTATAGAATTCCCTAGAGACTGCGTGGCATTGTCCATCAACTGAAGCGTGTCGTCAGTGTGCATACGCAGCTTCGCAAACCCATGCCAGTGGCAGAGAAGTCCGAGGAGCTTCAGCACGGTCGCATCGTGAGGATACGGTAACAGTCCCTCGAAGACAGGGAGGGCACACTAAAGAGCTCGATTAATCAAAGTACTAGAGCACCAATCTCTAACATACTTGGAGGAGATCCTCAAAGTCGTGAGCTGTCATTCTCCTCATCTCCGATACGTTCTTCGAAAATCGTCGAATAGTATCCTTCCCAAATGAAGGAACCTGGCGGTACCTTTGGATTGCAAACGCGTCAGTTATATACCCAGGAGTAACAAGTCTAAATCCCTTTCCTTTGATCGAGCTCGCGGAGCTTGTTCCCTTTCATACTATCTAGCATGCGTAAAAGATGCGTGAAGATCGACTTCCAGACCCCGAGCTCGAATTCGTGCATCAAATCAACCACGAGCATCAGGAAAAGATTAAAATTGAATATGTGTAGTCGCTCGGAAAATGCGTTCTATCATTGATTAGTGAATAAATCAAGCTCCAATACGATGTGTACATACCACAGTGGGAATCAAAGATTCGTCCTTCAGCAGAGCTTCAACCTGAGTCGAATTCACGGCGTAGTTGCGCTCGTAGATGATCCTGCGCGCGTCTAAGATTTTACTCCGTCGATCAGCATCATCGACGCGAATTAATAATTCCCGCTCAGCTATATCTTCTGGGGTACCCATTTCGCGCACGCGCGTCATCGGGAGCATGCACCGTGGACATGGACATGTTCCAAGGTTGCGGATAGCTGCTATGAGAACCCTATTCGGATAACCATGATGTTAGTGGAAGAACGACGAGGAAGAATATAAGCTATACTTCTCAGGATAATCAGCCGAATAGGTAAATATGCGCGGGTAGAAACGCCGCTTAATACCATCGCAACACAATATAACCACCCCGTGCTGGTAGGCGGTCATGAACTCTTCATCGAGTAAGATCTTCCATTGCTCGTGGAAGAGGTCCCTCTGACAATGGGTGCAAATCGCGTCGCTCGCAGCATTGTCGCCCAGATGTTCTGCTAGAAAATCCTTGAAGTTGTCCGGTAACTAGAATAATAATAAACACGGCAGGGTAAAATGAAAATGCATACTTACCGCCTGGAAGTAGGCTGCATGCGAACAAAGGTTATTTGCCGGCTGCGATCTTCGGTATTTGGACTCGTTGCCAAAGAAAACGTACAATGGCCAGAGCTTCGCGTCACCAAAAGTGGTGAGTTGCGTGGCATCAGACCAAAACATGAGCGCTGCAATGACACGAGGCAGATCGCATCCAGGCTCCGCGGGCGAGTCTTGGAGGGCTTGATGTGCCTTGAGGAACGCGGTAGATGTGAAGAGCTCACCATGCACCTTGACATCGCGATTTCTGTGAGGCAGATGCCAACGCAGTTCATAAGGTTCAAAATGAAAGAGTGATGCCTGTGCCGGATTTGAAATTTTCTCCTTGATAATTGAGACAATGGAACGATGATAGAACCTAGGAACGACGTAGTCCTTCGCTCCTGGACTCCTTGACCGGGAGTGAAATGGTACTGAGATGGTGACCGAAGAGCATTTCCATCCTTCGTCTTCGCCCAACCATTCGGGAGGATCACCGTCAAATTCATTCTCTCCGAGATGCTTGTCAATTGAATCCCATGGTGTCTGCGACACGGCAGAAGGTGAAAAGCACGGATCACCGACAATTCCAAGCAATTGCCTGAAATTTTCCTTGGATTTCTGGTTCCCTCGGTTCCAGTACCAATCACCGAGGAGCATCGAGCTCTCGTTCGGATAAGGATGGTATGGGTTGTTGGGATGAGTCACTGACGAATGAACGGACTGCGAACAGGGATTTTCCACGGAGTAGGGGTCCTCTGGATCGTGACAAGGAAGGGAGGCGGTATTGTACACGCGGAATAGCCCGAATCTGTTCAATTGTGTCCTGAATATCTTGCGGAACGAAGAGAGCGTGGATTGAGTGGATTGTTTGACAGGAAGGTTCGCCGTGTTGTGAGATGTAGACGATGGATTGCTTGCGCCAGAGGCCTGAGTGGTAAGAGAAGCACAAACCTCAGGAGGTGGAAGTGGGGGCAAGCGTTCTGGGAGCACGTCGATAAATTGCGATGGTAATCTGGGGGAAGTATATCTTAAACTGGGCTGCACGAAAGAACGAACTTCGTCTGAGGGCGTGTCGTCCGTCAACCGCTGTTGCGGACAGAGGACATCCAAGTGAGCGACGAGGTCGCTGATATCACTAAAATGCTTACCTGGCGCAACTCAGCATAACGCGGTCCCTCGCGGATTTCAGAGGCGCTGTTTACACTGGAGCTGCTCGCAGCCTGGCTATCCGACGCTGGACCTACGTTGGTACCCAGCTTGCCCAGCCTACGCTTTTTTGTTTGGTACAACTCCCTTGCCGTTGCAAGGGCACCAGCGAGTCTTTTTTTGCCTTTCTGACATCCTCTTTCATGGCGAGTGAAAGCCCCGAGATCGGTGAAAGTACGGTTGCACACACATGTTCGCGTGTAGGTTGGGTCCTCGAAAGTTGCTGGCATCTGTAGAGTAAGCAGGCTATGCTAAGTAGTTATGTAAATGCAGATGGGTCACTGTGAACCACCCTTCAATGAATCAAGCTTGAAGTCCGAGTCAATGGATTTATACCATCAACGTATTCAAGTAGCTGGAAAAGCTATAACATTGCGTTCCAAGTTACAATTCAACAATACGATAATCTTGGTAAAGAACGAAAAGACAATCGCATCACACTTACATAGCATAGTACTCTACATAGTGCAGTGGACATAATATGAATGGGAAAAGGGAAAAGGGAGCAAAGAAAGAATACATGCATGCTCAATACAAAACGCCATAGTCCGCGTGCTTTCGTTCCGCCGACAGCACACAATGGTCGCTGCGCGTCGTGGTCTTTGGCATGAGATAATCCCACGAACCTCATCCACTTG
Organism: Leccinum holopus; assembly: GCA_038091995.1. Taxonomy (NCBI): domain Eukaryota; kingdom Fungi; phylum Basidiomycota; class Agaricomycetes; order Boletales; family Boletaceae; genus Leccinum; species Leccinum holopus. The sequence continues at coordinate 5,158 of JBBPPN010000453.1, forward strand.
ACACTTCGGTGTCATACGGATCGGCGGCTGAAACTACCGGCATGTCAACAATCATAACTTTCTTTTTGTCTCCTCCGCAATGTGCCTCAATCTTCCATCCTCATGACGTCCTCCGATGGAGTCGTAGTACGTAAACAACCAATCCTCGACTCATCCCGCAGTAAATGTATGTCGTCTTGAATACGACATAAACCGAACTTGTCGCTAGCGGCTGGCAGAAATACGTATTTTAGTTTGAATGACTGATAATATAGTCTTAAACGGGTATCTCTGCTGATTATAAACGGAGCTGCCGCGGCGCATCGATGCTTCTTCGTGTAATTCCCGTTTCAAAAATTTCAGGGGAATCAAACCATTACCAAATCCCGCTGAAAAGTCACTTCCCGCAGTGATTTGTACGTACACTCGTATCTAGCGCTTCACAAATGTTTGCCTCCGAAAGACGAACCACTCACCTCCAAGTTCATTTGCGTGGCATTGACACCAGCGTCCTGCACGGCCAAATTCTGAGCGTGACCAAGGCTTGAAGCTTGCGGACGGACTCGGAGAATCCGTCGAAGCTCACGAGTTAGTAACGCCGTGGATAATTAAGTAACAAAAAAAAGGGTCCGTCGAAGCTTACGAGTTACGCCGTGGATAATTAGGGAATAATTTGCTGACATACTAACGCCGTTAGTTTTACGTTCGTCCTCGAGGCCAACTCGAGGCACTCACCTATATGTAGACTCAGCGTGACTTGTGTCACGCAACTCCAACTCCGCTGCCAATTATGCCCTCTCATCCGCCACTCGACTCAGACTTTGAAACCTGGTCAGACTTCTCTGCCGTAATCGAAAGCGCCCTCGAACGAATGGACTCGAGCGATCCACCTCAGGATCCTCCTCCAGTCCCACCGCCAGTCCCACCGCCAGTCCCACCGCCGGTGGACATTGGGTATGACCAGTACCCGGGTAAGTCCACTTCATAAGCTCTTCGTTGATCCGTTCTCATCTCGTCCAGTTCACATGCTCGGTTTACTACACGACCTAGCCAACGAGTGGTGGGTCGTGTCCATCGACTCCATTATCGTCCTCTCGCACCGGATCTTAACTAATCAGTACGCGCTCGTTCGATTCGCGTCGGACAACTTCCTGCTCGACACGAACGAAATCAAAGAGGTCGTGAACACGGTGCTCAGGGAGCACCGCTCGCTTCCTGCCTACCTCCCAGGGGCAGGTAAGTGGCCATCGAGGGCTTTAACCAGACGATTTTATTGACACGTTTCGAAGGATTAAACCTGCAACCACCTACAGAGTTTCTCCGCGACCAGCGTGATGCGGTCCTTGGCGATCTTGTTTCCAGTACGGTGAGTACGACTTTCACACGTAGGATCTTAATTTCATTGTCTCATTAGCTGCGGTCCGTTGGATATTCGTATTTGTTGAAAGTTCGCTCGGCCGTGCAAGTATTCTTATTGTCGTTGCCGCGCGGATCTTATGCGTGGCTCTACGCGAACGAGGTGGGCCAGGGCGACATCGGGGAGGCCCACACAACCTGGAGCGTCAGCTACGGATACCCCTTTTGGCACGTCTACGGGTTTCCTGGTCAGGTTGGGTGGTTCGCAGACCCAACTACACGTCAATTTCTTCACGAATCGATCGTTGATCCCACTTCCTCATTATGGGTGGACGTGACAGAGGCCTCCTCCGTCCCCCAGCGGGTTCATAGCATAATCCTCGCGGACACTGTAGGCGTGTTCCACTACGAGAAAATAGCGTTTGTCCTTGCATGGGTACGCCACATCGTTTCATCAACATCTCTCTCTCTCTTTCTCTGTGTATGTTTGCTAATTAATTATCATCTACTAGCTCATCGTCGAGTTGCGAGATCAACTCTCGAAGCAGACGACCTTCGGTGACATCACACGGGATCGCATCCGAGAGGTTGCGTTCGAACAAAAGCAGATCTTGGAATTCATGCAGCAGATCTTGGTTGAGCGTGGCGCGGCGAATCGTGCTCTGACAGCTTGGGTGGAATCTCGTTAATCTCGCACAAATCTCGCGCTTTCTTTTTGTTATCGACTTTCTTTTTGTTATCGTTTCTTCCTTGCAGCGGAGTCGTAAATCGACGGATTGGTTTTGTCACGCGTTACTGTCACACTTTCAAAGAGTATATATTTACGACATCTCCATTGATTTGAAGCTTTCAGACCCTGTCCTACTTAGTGACCTTCTGAGAATGTCGGGCACTCCAAATCAGCAACCACGCACAGCTCTCCTCAGCACTGTAGACATAGATCCAAGGCTGTTTGAATGGCTTTCTCCTGAACTTGCTAAGAAATTAGAGGAGGCTGCTGTTGCATCGAAAGAGGCCATGCGCTGTGCACTTCGACAACAAGGGAATCAATCTAGGGTGAGAATCTTGCACTTACTTTATCTTGTTCTTACGTGGGGACTACAGAAAATCCCCGCCAAAGTACCCCTTGCTTCACATCCTTTGACGAAGCAATTCGTCGATGCGTTGTCGAAGAAGGACGCATGCATTGCCGCACTGGCAGATGCTCAGTGTGCGTGCTTGAAGTGGGAAAACGTCTTGCGTCACTTTCTTGGTGAAGCAGCAGTTCAGACGGTTATGATTGAAGGTCAGGACTGCGCCGGCGTTATCCCAGACCCAGACGAATCGGATACAATCGGAGGCCGCTATATTACGGAAGTTGGTGGCATTGACGTCCGCTCGCTGCGGAGTCAGCGGCATCCGAAGTCAGTGACTGTAAGTTTCCCTATTGTAAGCTGTGTAGGACGTTGACCATCGTTATTGCAGACTGCCTGATATTTTCTTCCGTCTTTCTTTTCCCTCGTTGCATGTAACAATTTGTAATGTTGGACTCCTCGACTAGGCGATTGTGACTGTAATTTGCCTAATTATTTCTCTTTTCTTTTTCTATGCCATAGGCATAACCACACATCCGACTTTCTTTACAGGCTTTTTTATTTGTACGTGGTTAGAGATACGCAGACTGTCGGACTAATACCGGCAGACTTTGGAATTCATAATATTACTGGCATACAGCCAAACTTCCGACTTAAGAATTTCTCACTATGTCATTGATTGACTTATGTTGAGACGCTCTAATAGGGCCTAAGGATATTTCTCATGTCCTCCAAATCGACTCTCGCCAGAGACCGTCTCTCTTAGAAAACAAAAAGGGAACCGTTACCACCACCATGGTTGGTTTTTCCTACACCCGGGCAAGGCAGTAAAAAGCAGGCAAAACCTGGCCCCCCCAAACCAGACCAGACCAGGCCACACCCTGCCTACCAACATGACCCAACCCGATGCCTATGATGCATAATACATATATGAGTGATCGAACAACAAGTAAACCCCAACCGAACCAGAACTAAGCCACGAGCACCGCCAAGCGGCCAAACACCCAAAACGCCCGGCCCAGGACGGCACCACCCTCCCAAAGGGATCCACAAAAAGCACCCTCCACCCGGACACTGCCAACCCACTTGCAGATACCCCACTCACTCAGCACCTGAAAACCACCCGTAGACTAACCGCAACCAACTCCGAGTCACCACCCAACTCACCACCGCCACGAGACAGGCAAACCCTGAGTGAGACTCGCATGACGCGCTACGTCGCCCACACACCCAAGTCGATGCAACCCACTAGTGAAAATAGCCTACCGTCCGACCAGTACAACCCTCGACACCACTGGCATCCACTTACCCCACACGCACTCTCCGTAACCATGGCTATCATATCAAGTCAAACCTACATGCCCTGGAACATGTCCCAATCATCCCCGGGGCCCACCCACCCCAAACCATGGCCTCAGCTCAAGTAATGTATTATGAAGCACCCTCAGGCCTCAGGCCTCACCGGCACCAACGACTCGATGGCTGACCAAAATAAACACCCGACTACATATTGATCCCTGGCTAGCACGCTCAGGCTTCCCCCACCAATCCCTCATGTCCGACCGGACCCACCACACCTGGAATCACATCAGCCAATATTGGCTCACTAGAGGTTTTAGTGGGTATCACGCTGCCACGGCCCTCCGCTTGACGGAGATGTCCCACCAGCTCAGAGTCCCACACTGCCCCGCACACCACGGGGCGTGCGTAAGCTGCATTTCCTCGGATCGGCAGTCTCGACTGCCGCCTTAGCGTGTTATGTAGGACTAGGTTAGCCAATTGCTACATAATGTTTATCGCTCATCCAAAAAAAAAAGAATAGAATAGAATAATGTGAAAGGTGCCGGTGAAATGTGAAGAGTAAAAGATAAAAGCGTTACAGCACGTCTCGATTACCTGTTCCGTACTATAGAGTGTCAGTCACCGACCATTATGTCACTTTCATTTGAACGCCGAGAGTACTGAAGTCACGACTTGCGTTTCATCGACGCATCGACGCATCCGTCTGTGAATTCAGATGTACCATTCTGAGTCTTCTGACGCATGACCATTAGTTCAATCGCAGTCACATGGCCACAATGAAGTCAGAACGACCGACAGCAAGGTACACTGTATCAGATGCCCGTTCCTCTAAATAATCCACACAGTCTCTATAAATCTGTCAGCCAGCCACGACCGTTTCCGTTCCTTTGACGCGTACATCAAATCAAGCTGGCACTTCAAACAGCTGGCACTTGCGAAAGTGGGCCGAGACGGCCTGATTGATCTCTTGGCTGAGCGCGGATCGGACGATCATGCCCCCACAGATGTAGCAAAAGTGGGTGTTGCACCCAGGCGAGATGCACTGCCAGGCAAAAAAAGAGAGAGAAACAAACGCATCACCATCCATTGTCAATGTCATCCAGCAAGTACACAAACACGCACCATCATGTGATTACACCCATAATCCTTTTGGATCGGCGTCGTGCAATCTGTTGCGTCGTTCGTTGGTCAACACTTTCAGTGAGAGAAAGAAGCAATGCCACCCACTCGGACAATGTTTCCACCCCTTTTCTTTCATCAAATGCGCCAGTTCAGAAGACCCGTCGCACGAATGCTTCGCACTGTCCATGGCGATCTCCTGTTCGCACTTTTTGCACCACACGTAGTGACAGTCCATCTGAGGACAGACGATGTTGATCGCCTCCGAGTAGTCTTCGCGGTCTACAGAGGCAGGACGCTGGCAACTGTTGGATACCGTGTCATTTCCCAATGTAACGACACAGGGGGAGGAAAGACGACATACCGTCGACAATGGATCTGAATGGTAAACTCGGCCAGCTCCATCTCAGTCAAGATCTGAGACTGCTTTTCGCTGACGCCAAGTTGTTCGATCAAGAACCTCGAGATCGCTGCCCAGGCAACGCAACGAAAATCAGTGATTTTGACCACGGGAAAACGGCGGGGAAAAGTGAAACGCAAGAACGCACCAGCAGGTTGTGCCTTGCTCTCCGTAGAAATCGTACACATCGGACAAAATATTGGGTACCGATGTTCTTCGATCTTGGAGGCGACAAACCCTCGCAAGCATGACCTACACATCGTGT
>JBBPPN010000454.1:0-10635 GCA_038091995.1 Leccinum holopus
TATCTCACCCACCGTTTTAAAGCCTTCTGAACACGATGGTAACATTGGCTAAGCCCAATAAAATCAGGGGGGCACAGGGGAGCATCTTCTCCTCCTGGCTGAAATCGAAAAATGTACGTAGCGGATGCCGGAAGCCACTAGGGACCATAGAGGCATTTTTCCAGGAGGTTATAGAACCCTACGAATCAACTGATAACATTTTCAAGCCACGAACAAATCATCTATATAGACATTCAAGGTTGGTGCGCGGTACCGCCTTGTTTGATTTATATCTCAAGAACGCGACCGCCGATTTTCATGATCAGTAGGTCAAATTGATCGTAGAAAGGGCCTCTATTTTATGGTAACATCCTTATCCAGATATACGATTTTGAGTTTGACACTTAATTCAAAAATGGGTCTATAATCTGGTTGATCGACTGTACGCTGCCCAGATTCAAGGACTATGGAATGACACGATCAGCCTCGGTGTGTTGGGTTCACGTCTCGTCTCACCTGGTGTCTGGCCATCCTGCGTTTCAGGTTGATAATCGGGCGCACTCCTGTTTCCTTCGGGAGGAGACGAACAAAGGAGAAACCAAGTCTACGTTGTCGAAGTATTTCTTCTGCTTCTTGCTATCAAATATAAAATTGTCAGTATATTCCAGTGTGAAACAAATCAACGACCTTTTCTATTTCTCTAAATGTCTTCTCACTGAGTCGATGCAACAAAGGTGCACAGAGAATCTCCCAATCATCTTGTCTGAAATACAGGACTTGGTGACGAAACGCAGAGGAATCTGTTACGTAGAAAGTCGTCTGTGAAATATAATCTTAAATCTATTTTTCTGAAACACCAGAAGCCCACGTACCTTGATCAATGGAATGACAAAAGAATCAAAATACCAAAACATGAATTCCTCCAATAACTGTCTTCGCTTCATGGAATCTGTCACAGGTACTCGTCCATGATAAGACCCCGGTGCTCCAGGAAGGACAAGCCAATCACAATCAGTAGTGCTGAAGCCTTGGAGGACATGATGGAGCGATAGAGTTTCAAATCGACGCGCCATAATGAATTCCTTGACATCTGTGGGATGTTTTAACCATCGTTGCAGAAGTTAGAAAAGCACTTACAGCTCTGCACCAATTTGAAATTCCTCTGTGATCCCCAGAACTGCATTGGAATGACGATCTTGGTTACCAGCATAACGTAGCGGAAAACCTATCATACCTGTCAACTTCACTTTGAAAAGTTCGATTTCATACACACCTCGACATAGCTGCATGTGAATTCGACAAATCGAGGCTTATACACACCATACTCCCTAGCCTTGGAAACTCCCAGAGTGATAATCGGATTTCCGCTCGAGTCTATAGACAGGTCATTACTGTACCCTGTAGGGTGAGACTTCGACTGAAGAGCACGCTCAGAAACCATTTCCTACTTCTATTAGGAATCATTCTTTTATGAGTGAGGCTATACGCACCAAGATTATACTGCTATCCATTGTTTGATTGTCGGCACTGACGACCTAGGGGAAGTTGACAATCGTGATTAGAAAACGCTGGAGATGGAGGAAATCACATTTACCTTGGAGGGACAGACTTTATCACGCAAGGGTTTGTAGCCACATTTACCATGCCTCCAAACCATTTTTTCAACAAGCGACAGAGTCTCTTTAAGACGTTTAGGAGTTTTACAGTTACCAAGGACCTACACCAGATGTTGGAATCATGCTCAAACATAAGAAGGAAACTGGCTGACCTTGATTTCCTGCTCCCGGTCCCAGTAATTTGGCTGTTGATAGGTTCCTTTCGGATCTGCGGCCAGTACAAAGACGCTTGATAAACCATACTCTGACGGGAAGATGTATTTGCTAAGGTGACGGGCATCTCTCGCAAGAGTACGAGGATCAGGATCCATATACGTTTTAGGATCGATGGCAGGCTTCTTGTAGTAGGAAGGACACAAACGATTCAGAAAATCTGTTGCGAATTTAGTGTCGACATCTCCCTGCAAGATGAAACACGCACGATTGTAGGGGAACCCGACAACGATTCGAAAGGCATCCGGATCTCGGGACGGCCTCGCGTAAAACAATCGAGTTCGTACAAAGTTTATACCCGCTGCAGTACGTCTGTTCCCCATAAGTAAATATACTGAGGATTGTGTAAAATTCTACCTCTCAATACGTTGACTGGAAATTTGTTTCTTCGAGAGTTTGGTGGGTTGTCTGCAGTAGTTCGCTGTCGAGCTCATCAATTTCAGTCGTTTCCGGGGCTGCTGCCGAAGTGGAGTTTCTCTCTTTCGTTTTTCCGCACTAGAATGTGGCCCAATCTCAAGGAACCCGCCCCCTGGTGGTGGGATATGTATCAGTGGTTCTCCAGTGATTTGACAAAAACATTTATTAGGGAGGGATATGAACAAAGATGTGTTCAATAGAAGGTGCAACATTGCGTCGGCGCCAATTCTAAGACCGACGTCAATCTTGATCCATGAGGTCTTCGAGAATATTACCTTTGCAGCATGATCTCCCACTCCGGTCCGTGCAAGGCTGTGATGATCGTGTTCACAAATCGGTTAGCTATCCCAGAGCACGATGTGTGGTTTGGTTCGTTACTTGGAACCTATGACCATGTTTTGAATAACAAAAGGAACACATAGAAAATACTTACACGCTGATATCCACTTGCAATGATGTTGTTGGGTCTCCTTGTTCCCGAGAACAATTGCTCGTGGGCCTTCTGTATGATCTGGCCAGATACTTTCATCGCCCTAATCACAGCGCAAAGCATGCAGGGGAACTCACGTCTCGCATATATATCATCGGCGGTACAGCCACGAAGGATGGACGTTGTGAACCGTCTGATTTGAGCCCGACGTAGGACGTGTTCAGAAAATCGCGATATGAGTTTTCAACATCATCGGCAAGCGTTGAATGTTTCTCTGCGACCGAATGGTCTAGAGAGTGAGGCTTGAGAATCTCGTGCAAGTATCTTTCAAGTGGAACCACTTTGTCAAAGTAGAGACCGAGAACTACAAGACTGAGAGATGGCCTCGTTAAGTTCGACATTTGGAACTCGGGAAAGAACAGAGGGTTCAAGAGTGCTTTGACTTCGAAGGCTCGGTCCCTTCGAGAAGTTGTTCGGAAAGGTGAAAAAGGTAAGAACTCTTGGAAATTAAAATTCCACCTGTGTGCCGTAAGTAGTGTGTGACTGTGTCCGTAAAAGGCAGGTTAGTTCCCCTCCAGGCCAAAGGTCTTCCGCTGTGGTGTTGTAGGTTTTCCGTTTCGTGGGCCACTATCAAATAATAGTGATTGTGCTTAGGGAAGAAAGGAACCCGGCTCATGGGGCAGACATCCTTTTTTATTTTCAACATGGGGAGATGAGCGCTTGACCTTTCGCACCTTCATTCGAGTTGAACACGATCAACTATCACACCCGTAACTAGTTATCCGAGAGGACTTTCCAGACCATAACTGCCTCTAGGTCTGGTCCGGAGGCGGAAATATGGCCAGTCTGCGTGTCTGTTGCTTCAGAATGGACTTTTTATACGTTTTAATGCAGTTGGAAATGGAAGTAGTACTTCCGTACTGGAACTGCACCGGAAGGTTAGGTAGTTCCTAGTGGGGGAAACTGCCATATGAGTAGCTTGAGGTTTTGTCAAAGAAGTTTATTGGGTGGCTTCCAGTCTTCTTGATTCTTCCAAAAGTCTAGCTCAACTAGTGATGTCCCTTTAGCACCTTGTTGCAAAGTTTTGATCAGTCACGCGAGATCCGGACTCTAAGAATTAGACCAGGATAGCTACAAATATTAGGATGTCTATCGAAAGTGGGGAACACAGGTTTTGGAGGCGATAGGCATGTGTGAGTCGATATAGTACCACGATTTGATGTATCATTGTTACTGCTACTGGTGCATGTGTACGATAAAAATGAGAGTGTATTATAATATATATATAAGTGAGATAAGGGCTGGCTGCATGAAACTGATAAATGCAACTACAGTGCAACCAGTAGAGAAAGGAATCCAACAAGCAACCTACCAACGGGCAAAAAGAATTATTGTTATTGAATCGAATTGGAGATCATGGGCAGCAGTAGCCCAACGCAATTAATCTATTTTTCTGGAAAAACATTAAAGAATCTTCCCCGGTCCGTAAGTGCTCCTCTCCTCGCGACCATAGATTACTCCCGTCCCACCATCCTCACTGCTACCTCGCGAGCAGGTTGCGGCCTCAAGTTCCCCAGGCCTGTGGAGAAGTTACACCTTACTTCTCCACTTCAACCGCACATCAGAAGACCTCGTGATATCACGAGAAGACAACGAAAATTTGGAAGCCGTATTGAAGTGCTTGAGCGCGCTATTCAGCTTCACCGATCGTGGCGAGACAGAAGAGGCTCCTGGACCAATTGGAGTTTCCTGAAACTCCCCGAACACGATATGGTCAACGGTCCAAGCAAATCTGACTTGGAATGGTGAAGTGCTCTGTCCTGTGGAGATAAAGCTCATTGACGCTTCTGTCGATCACTTCAACGAGGTCGCCCACTTGTAACGGACGAACGGGTCGGCAAAGCCAAATATGTATCTTCTCGTGTTGTGTAGTTCAGGAATGCGACCTGGACAGTATCCCGCATGAAGGTGTGAGATTGCGCCCGAACAGTTGGGATCGTGAAATTGGGGTGTGCGTACAACCGGCCACAAGAATTACAACATCCGAGAAGTCCCTACTAGCAGCAACGTTCCTCCTAACATATCTAGTCAAGCAAGGTTCCTGCGACATTGGAGTATACAATGAGGTGCATGGGCGTGAGGAAGAGGAGTGGTTGATTTAAACTGCAGTTTTTGACTTTTTTGGGCACATCTTCAACACGTTTCATGTACACCCGCAGTTGTTGCCCAATTTGGCAAGTCCGGAGGACAACTGCAGCAATCGGTGGAAGTCTGAGACACGCGATATGTTTCCTAGAACCGGTGTTAAGTCTTGAACTTGGAAACGAAGATCTGAGCATGGTTCGAAAGTAAAGATGAGTTAGGCACCTTTTGGGTAGATGCTTCATGTCCTCCTTTACAGAGACAATGAGTTGCGTTTGATACTCTTGGATGGCGCCTTGAATGTGTGAGTGATTGAGATCGTTTGAAGCCCGAGGTACGAAAAGACGATGCGGCCTACCGCTGGTCGAACGAGCAGCTCATGAAACTTAAACAATGCTCAGTCTTCTCGTTCGTTTGCCCTATACCTATCGCACAAGGTTTCAGCGATCTGCTCAGCACCCCGTCAGCATACGGAATGGAGACTAGCGAACAACGAAACAATAACCAGAACTTACCGATATATATGGAATGGATGACATCACAAATGAATGGAATGCGTGGAAAGGCATGTGAAATGCTCACACCCGAGATATTAAATGGAAGCAAGGGAGCAAGAGCGAAACATAGAAGCGTTGTGGATGATATGTTCCATGGGCACGTGCTGTGAGAGGGTGGTATGTATGGGGATTTGAGAGAGAGTTGGTGTGGTGGGGAAGACACGATTCCTTGGGAAAGCCTACAAGATAAAAACCGGAGATTGGGAAAGAGTGGGTCCTGGTTGATACCTTCGCGGATAGTTCGTGGAAGGACAGAATCCCAGTCAAATCCTACATAGAAATAGATTATGACCCGAATGCGGCGCGTGTAACTTCGGAGGATATCCAATTCGTCCTTACTGAGCGCTCTGAAGAACGTATGTGCCCTGGTGTACTGGCAAAAGAAAGAAGTAAAAGGTGATGCACGAAAGGAATCGACTCGCGCATGATACTTGATAGGATACATCCTGAAGGCACCGTGCTACAGGGGACATGTCTCCTAACACCGACCAAAGGAGGTCCAATGCTGGTTCTTTGTATGCACGACATGTCCTGGCCAATGCCGCCAAGTCAGGTTTTCTCTGGGAGATGGGCCAAGATCGAGGTCCACAGTATGAAGGCGGACAGAAGATACGACAGAAGATATTCAACAAAATCTCCGGGATTTGAAGCGCACGATGCATTGTTGCGACTCAATGCGTGGAGATCGTGAAGTGAAAGTCGATGAAGCGGGGCGAAGGGGCGTGGGAACTGACCGTCATAAATGTAGTTCCCTCCCTTACATGGGTAGGGTACCGTTGTGGTTAGAGTCTCAAGAGCCTGGCTACTAGGCACTGCACCGCGCATGGGTCATAAATTCCCGCAAGGCCAAATTTTCCCGGCTGATTGAACAAAAAATGCACCACGAGTAAACGAGTAACAAGAAGCGCAGGATTATTATTGGTGCAGATCATACAGAGCGGCAAGTTTGTCAACCTAGATACACTAATATTACTCACGACAAGGTTTACGGGTAAATATTTACTCTGGGTTATATTTCTGTACCTTTAGATAAGCTTTGTGCTCAATCCTCTAGCCCTTCCAACTTGTAAACTCGGAAAGATCGGGAGAGCCTTACTATTCCAAACCACTCCAAATTTTTGAATCTTTCCGAGAGTTCTCCGGAGAAGCCAAAGCTCTCCTAACCTGAACATCAATTTGAGCTTGGTTAAGCCAAAAAATTGTACCCTCACAATCAGGCTTGGTCGTTTGGATGGTGCCGGAGCGGGATGTTCGAGTAGGGAAAGCACTACAAACTCTGTCTAGGATTCTGTAGGATTATCTACTTCATCCCTTCGACTGATAAGGACGGTATTCCTCGCTCCTGGGGATCACTTACTTACCTACGCCCATGACTCCACATTTCAAACAACGCATCAGTGCAACCCACCCCGTGCCAAGGCTACTCCCAAGGTCGAGAATATCCAATAAATAGAGCCAAGCTAATTCTAGGTTGTGGACGACGGCGAGGACGAGGGGAGCGAGCTTTGGATGCTCATCGTCGGGGGCTGTAGGGAGATTTCCTTGTGTATGTCGGAACCACCGTGCTTCGTGACATAGTCAAGGCCTACAAGGTGAGATGTTAGAAGTTGGAATCTATTAATTTGTTTTCTTTTTAGAGCAAAGATCTCGTTTAGTGGGTTTGAAACGAACAGAGACAACAGCTGGACATCAACCTCAGGGCAGCCTGAACCGTTTTCTTTACCTTGTTTCTTATTCTTTACTAAGATAAGAAATTTTGCCTTGTCGCTTCCACGGTGTTCCACCCAACGACACCGTAGTCCGAGATTTCTACCTTGGACGACGGTCGGCCACTATTCGAGGCCTTGGACTCGATGGCCTCGACAATGTTCATTCCCTCCATGGCCTAGGAAAACACGACGAGTTTGCCGTCGAGTCACAAGGTGACGTCGTGGTTATGAAGGACTAAGCAGGGCAATCATTTCTTTCGCAAGCTTCAGGAAAGGAGTATGATTCACCTGAAACCCATTCGTGTAGGGTTCAGCGTTGGTGATCGAGAGTAGACCTGGCTCTTCATGTTTGTGGATGAAGTTTTCGTCTGTACTCGGGAGAGCAAAGAGGACAGCCAGTCAACCAAACGGCCCAGAGAGAGAGAGAGAGAGAGAGAGAGAGAAAAGGACAGAAGTGTGAATGCCCTACCCTTCAAGCGCTGGCCGTATAGTATATAGAATTGTCTATTTCGTTGGGTCGAGTGAAGTCCCCTCCTCGGATCATGAACTGCACATGACACACAAACTGGTTCATCGACGCAACGGAGGAAAGTAAAGTATTAAAAAAGTCGATGGGGAGAAGCCAGACAAGTCTAAAGAATTGAATTGACCGAATTTCCCAGTACCCAAGTATAGTGCCTATGAAACCGATCTCGACCCATCTCTCCACACCGGGATTGAGACCTTGCAAACCGATTTTGTGGTATACTTTGCGTGCGGGCACCGATTCATCCGAGGTCCCCACGTAAAGAACGACCCGCTTCTGCTTCTGCAAAAGCCTACAACAGAAGTATGTGTTAGAACGCGATGGCAGCTGGTGGGATGGACGAGATCACCAATACTCATTCATGAGCACGGTGCATGAGCTGCGCCGCGCAACCACGATCCATCTACTAGGGCCTCCGCCGTGAACAACTTCGCGATCGCCGATACATTGTCAGACTCTCGTATCCTCGCGACCAAGCATGCGGTCTCCATGGCCTTGTCCACTTTTTGCACCAAGTGGACCCACGCCTGCTGATTGCCAGTGATAATCAACGCTCTCGCTTCCGATCCGGGGCGGGGTCCAGCACGAAAGTCGGCTGGTCGAGGAACGGAGAGGACGAGGAGGGCGTGTAGTCGACCCGGAGATACAATTCCTCGAGCGACATTTTGACGCGAGACCTGCGAGGGTGAGCGAACGCACCGTCTCGAACGCGAGGAAGCCGACGACGTCGACGGTATCAGTGTTAGGTTTCAAATTCAGACGTGAAGGGAGGGTGAGGAAATGGCGAAACCGTTTATGTCGAGCGTCCGAGTCAGAGGCGGGGGGGCTGAAGGCAGAGGGAAAGGAAGCGTTAGTGACAAGAGGTGAGCGAGAAGAGGTGATGATACGCACCTTTATAAGGCCCCGGGGAGGTGGCTGACCACCAGGCTGAGGCTGACCGAGGGCGGGGGCGGAAGTACTTGAAGCTTCAAGTTGAAGCAACGAGTGTGGACTGCTGCGCGTTGGGACGGAGGAGACTTCGGAGTAGATGATAGATATTTCTCAAGGGAGCTTGATGGTGATCTTCTGGGCCTTGGCGGCCAACTTATTTGGAAGAGAATCAACGAAAAGAAAGAAGGCAATGGTGGCGTACAAACCTTCGGCACCATCTCGAAATCCTCGACTTTGACAGCTCCACCGCCACCACCACCACTGTCCTTGGCGTGCTTACGAACGTCCTTCCAGGAGAGCTGTGTACGGAGACGGTTGACTTTGCCTCTGTCGTGTCGAATGAGGAAGATAAGGTCCTGAGGGGGGGAGGGGGGTTACGTAAGTGCACGGCAGGGATTGAAACGAAACTTTGAGAGAGTCACCTGACACCGACTCCGCTCGTGCGGCTGCTGCTCAGTACTCACAATCCCGTACTACCATTCCGTACGTCGTAAAGTCTCACCGCATCCCCGGTAGCGGCCATCGCTGACATCGCGCTTAAAGGACAATGACGAAGTCGTGAACGCGTTCAAGACTCTGCGTACGTTCGTCACTTTCACTATCAAGCTATCCGTGTGCGTACATGCATTCACCTCTGTCGAGTTCCTCTGCCCACGTACGTCGCACGACACAGTCATCTTTGATGCCCTCCGAGTCCGACATCTCTCAAACTACCTGTACACCAGCTCTCTAAGGTCCTTGGAAACAAGTCGTCGTACTCATCAAGGTACGAGCGGCGAGATAGCCACAGACGAGAGACGTTCTAACGATAGTTAGCCAAGGCGGTGAGTGTCAGTCTGCGCATTCGGTCGATCGTGACTGACGTGTTTTCCACATTCTTTTTGCAAAAGTCGTTGAGCATCGCGCATTCAGCGACGGAGGAGATCGTCACTGTTCAGATATGTTGTGACACGCTCGATCAATATCTGTATTACTTTGATCGCGGGGCACTTGCTGTGCGTATTTCTTCATTCTACTCTCTTGATGCTGACGAGTTTCCAACACTGTCGCAGGTCATTTCGAAGTTCATCGTCTCGCTTGTGGAACTCATCACAACCTCCATCGACACCATCCAATCACCCTCGTCTTCAGCTTCGTAGCTCCACCCTTCGCAACGAATCGAAGGTGCCGCGTCTCCGGATATGATCCAGCGACATTTCTGGAACACTCAAGTATATTAATTCAAAGAAAACGTCGGAGAATCCGGGGCGTTATGACGAGGTGGAAGTCGTTGGGGCGTTTTTGAAGATGGGACTGGTACGTATAGAGGGTGGAGTCAATTTCGATCTGTCGATACCGTTTTTTTACGCTCTCTAAATTTTGTCGTCGTTTAGCTAAGGCCCTTTTGAGCTGATCGGATTAACGTAACGGTGCTGTGAAGAGTTCAAGTCCTTCCTTGCCAGGTTTTAAGCACCTTGAGCTGTGCCAACAGCTTCCTGGACGCAGTCATTCAACAATGCAGAAAAAACGAGGCTATCCCAAGTCTTTGGAGATCACTCCATTCACTAGGAGGAGAGGAGAGGGCAGAGAGGAACCTCAACGGGGTTAAGCTTCTTTCCGGCACCGGAAGCCCTTCGGAAATGAGCTTCCGGATCACTAGGAGGAGAGGAGAGTGTGGGCAGAGAGGATGGGATACTATATCCATCGAAGACGTGGAATCAACTTGAGATACGGAAGAAGTTAGGTCTTGTCACTGATTTGGTCGTCATGGATTGATAAGGGAGAAGGAGGCGTACGCTCCAGAACCACGTCATAACATCAATACCATCAGCACCAACCCAAAAGTCAGAGGCCACCACCTCCGTCGGCAAACTAACACTTCTGGTTTGACGGGTTCATACCGTGACTCATGTGAAGTCACGTATGTGTATGTGTCTGAATGCCGGCGACCGGGGTTGGCTGAAGCGAGACTCGTGCAACAGACTCACTTGCAGTGCTCTCCTCTGATTTCGATTGTGACCTTCCTCAACTTACGCCACACCATTCATTCCTGGCTAATGTAAAAAGTCCTTTTCGGCTTGGTAACCTTTTTTTTTTTTCATAAGAGATATACATAACTTCCATTCTTTCGTTTCTG
>JBBPPN010000455.1:0-10634 GCA_038091995.1 Leccinum holopus
GTACGGATTCAGGAAAACGATCCATCAGCAAACTACTTTTTACTGTACAGGACTATCAAGCTGTGGAGAGAAACTATAGTCTCTTAGCTAGGTCCAAGCTGGACAAACTCACCCAACAGGAAGTTAGCTATCATAAGTTATGTGATGCTATGGAAGATACTGCTGCAACAAAAAGCAACCTGCTATGGGATTCTGTGTACTGTTGCTCACTGGCAGTACTTGTCAATTCTACTCACTATACTTACTATACTTACTATACTATAATAACTCACGCCACCTGATTGGGCACATTTTTTATTGCACCGGCAGCTGAATAAACACCGAAAACATTTATTATTCTACCCCAGACCGGGCCGACGGCTGATTGAACACCAAAAACACGATATATTTATATTCAGGTTCGAGAACTATACTAATCACGTGCTAAACAATGCGCCCGGGCTCGCCAATCAATCCAGGGCAATTTGGAGGTGGTTGTGCCTGCCGACGGTAGCGTCGATGCCTTGCAATGCGTTCCTGAAGTCATCGTAAGCCACACGGTTAAGAACGATCAACGAGTAAACAGAACACTTACCATCCATCTCTTCCCCATTCTTCCAATTGCGCCTCCAGCTTTGCGCCATGGTACGCATCCTTCTCGATATCTTGCAACATTCCGAGCATCGCACGAAAAACCGAATTGTACGATTTTCCGGAGAAGTTGGGGAAAGATTTCCCGCTGCCATTCTTGGCGAATCCGTCGAGTGCACAGTTATACTAGTAGTAAACAACATTAGTAGTGATCAAACTAAGAACGTGAAGATTTACCGCAGCGCCAACGAGCGCGAGGCACGGCAAGGGAACGGAAGTGCGAAAAAGATTGGCCCGCTTGTCGGCAACGCGATAATTACCAGTGTAGAAAAATTCGATCAGCGCATATTTGAGGGAGGGGTGAGCGAAATTGTTCGTTTTTCCCTGTGGCATATGTGCGCGTGTTAGTATGATGTCGAACACCAAAATTTACACCTACATTCTCGTCCAAACCATTTCTAAGAAACATCGACCGCTCAAGAAGAGTCGAAGCAGCGTCCTCGACCCATCTCGTACGCTCTTGAAGTACCGTGCCAGGAGGTGTCAGATCGTACGCGGCCGGGGTATGAGCAATTGCAATCTTCTTGAGCTCGGAGCGCCAGGTCGACATATCACCAAGGAGCTGAAAGAGTGCGTTAGTGAAGAGACTGAAGGGAACGTAGGGTAGTCGACAGTTACTACGGCGGCCATATCTCTCTTGTGTTCGGGCCAATAACCTAGGCTCAATGTGAGATCCGTTCCTTCCGGTGATCAAGAACCGTAACTGTACATACCGGGCTGGAATGCTGTACCCCGCTTGGTCCATTCGACGACGACCGTTACCAAAGATTCCGTGACAGAGATGTCAAGGTCACGAGCTCTTGAGGGAAAGGGATTGTGCAGCGCGTGAGCTGCACGGCATTCCCGCTTCGCGTCTTCGAGACAGTCTTTCCACGTGGCGGGATAGAATCCCAGGTTATCGGCGGATGGCGACGCGTCCTTTGGTTTCTTTGAGTTGCGGGGTGCTCGGACCTTGGGAGCATTCTCTGCCTGTGAACGAGGAGCTAACAATGCCAGCTGCTCAGGAGCAGGGGCGGAGGGACGGCCGTTGTTCACATAATGCTGTTCTAACACATCTTCACCTGCGAACTGAACGACGAATTAGCGTGCTCACGATAACAGAAAGGCGCATACCTCGTCTGTAGGAATACCGTCGTTTTGCCTCAGGACACTCTGAGCCGCTTCATCTTCCTCGTCACGCGAGTGCTGAAATTCATGATCGGGTTCTGGGACTGAGTAGTGGCGGGCCAGAGCGAGAGGCTCGGTTTCTAGGCTAAATCCTGCGGAGGCATTAATAGGCGGATGGATATAGAACAAGACTGACCAGGATGAGCCTTTCTTGCTTGTCCAGTCGCTGCCCAGCCTACATCAGGCATGTCGTCGTCTTCGTCACCATCACCATCCGAGTTCATCTCTTCACGATCCGACCCGTCTTTACTCTCCGACTCACTTGCAGAATCTTCGTGTTGAGCGATTGCACCACGGTAGGACTGGGCTGGGAAAGTAGCGGAAGCACTCAGAGGCCGCGTAGACTGGAGAAGTAGTACAGGATCAATAGGAACGTCAGATCGTAGTCCGCTTTCACGAAACCTGTGAGAGTCAGATGGCGAACCCCACTGCTGGCGGGGTGTGGTTGAGGCCAACGGTCCTGTGATCGCGGTTGCCAAATCAGCAGAAAAGCCGAAGCGGCCCTTGTTCTGAGCCTGATAAAAACGCGGATTGATCTGAGAGAAAAATGAGCTTTTTAGCTGGCTAAGAAGAATGCTTACCTGGTGATGAGCTCCAACATTCTCCCGGTTGACACTACCCACTGGCACTGGTGCAACGGAGGGGTACGCCGGTGGAGGATTGCTCAACTGTGTGAAAATCAGTAGCGCTTGCGCACACATATACGGTGAGACTGACCTGAGCTTTTCTACGTTTCTCTTTCCTCGGTGGAGCAAGCGGGTTATCTGGTAAGTCTTCAGCTATACCTGCTACCTTCCGAGGCCGTGACACTGGCATTTCGAGGGTAGTTCCGATCTTCTCCATCTGTGAGACTCGACCGCCAGATCCCGCACCAGACCGTTTGGTACGACGATATTCTTCGCCAGTGTGATCTTCGGCGACTCCATCTGGCTGGGAACCGAGGACGTCTTTGCTGCGTTTGCTCTTCTTCGGCTGAGCGTGGTCTGCGTCGTCCTCTGGCTGACGTTTAGACTTCTTTACCCTTGTTTTCTTGTTTGGTGACGGTGGGAAATTGGAGAAGCGCTGCGACGCCATCAAGGTCGAGGTCCGCCGGCGGGTCGAACAAAGGTCGAGCAAAGACACAGGGAGGAGGAAGCTCAGAGTACGAAACGGAGAGGTTCACATTATATATGTATCGCTAAAGCATACAAACGCCGTGTACATAAAAAAAAGGCATAGTAATAAGCGGCGCGTGGTGTCACATACAAAGCGGCGCGGTGAATCAAGTGAATGGCCGTTGAACCGGCGTTTTCTACGCCGTGTACATAAAAAAAAAAAAACTAGTACATACTAGTAAGCGGCGGCAACAACAATGTGTCACATACAATGTGTCACATACAATGTGCGGTGAATTACATAGCCTTGAACCGTTTTGCGGGATAAGGTTTGCTACCCGTGCTTCTGACCTCGTCCCGCAAGTTGGGCATTGGCGATCCCGTATCGTCGGCACCCTTGGCGGCGTGAGCAATCTTGGCGATATTGAGTTTGGCGGGACGGCGGGGAGGTAGGGCAGTGTCGAGCAAGCGATGCTGCTTCGCTAACTCGTGTAGTGTAAGAGTCATCTCCGGAGGTTTTTCGTCTGGCATTTTCGCCAAGAAGGCGTCCAAAAGCTCGATGACTTCGTCATAAGGCACCAGTTTGTCCACATGGACGTATTTACCAAGAAGCTCACGCCATGACTCCGCCAGCGGAACCAGATCGTGAAAGTAGGGCGATACCTGAGACTCCAGTCCGCTCCGCTTGCAAACGAGAAAGGTAAATTTGGCGAATCTTGCGATACTGAGGTTATTAGACGCTTCTTCGCTCCAAAACGAGAGTAAAGTATTTTCGTGCGAGACGCCCTCTCGTTCACGGCCAAGTGGTCCGTCATACAGGACGAGGATCCAGATAAAGACGTAAAATAGGGACTCGATGTCGTCCGCATACGTGTGGCGGATACTGACCGAGGTTTTGATGTTGATGTGGCTCAACGATGCACTCTTGCGAATGGATGATGAATCCGTTGGGTTCATGTAGACCGCTAGCTGCTCGAGAAGGTTTACGGAGAGATATGGTACCGTACCCTTTACACACTGTTCGTAAGCCTCAATACATGGAAGGGTATATATCTACTCACAGTCCCACCTATCTCGTACTCATTCTGTTTGTTGATTCGTACGGCGAACTCCCAGTCGAGAAGGAATCCGCGTGCGCCGTCTTTAATGTCCTCGATCATTGCGTTGTTTATGCTGCAATCCCGGTGCAGCACCCCTCTTTCTTCCACCGCCTGCTGTTGAACTACCGATGAGGGTTAGAACAAACTTGCATAATAACTGTCTGTGACGCACTCCGTAAGATATCTGCTATACACGAAACCAGCTCCTTCTTAGTTTTGAACATAGTAAGCGGGCGTGCGCAAGGCCTCATCACCAGGCGTACATGAGTCCTTTTAGACTTCATATGTGGGTGCCATATCTCTTGGCGATAGCGCTGAGTTGTATCAGCAATACCGGGGAGAACTTCGACCTCCCAAAAGTCGACCAGGGTGGGCACTCCGTCGATGCCTTGGACAAGTTTCATCATATTCGTTTCATTTAGTGGACCCTGATGTTGTAGTCGAGGGTCATTTTGGACCCAATGGTCCTTAATGACGTAGTATTCTTCGTTCCGGAGCACCAAGTAGCAGATCGTGCCACGCCCGAGAAACCCGGCGCTAGAAAATAAGATATCGATGATTTCGTACAACGTGTCATGTACCATGATCGTCCCGATGGACGGCGTCGTTTTACGAGGGGAAGGGGCCTCGGGGCCGGGCAGCTGTGTGGCGTGATCCCCGGACCCGAGCGGCGGTGACGAAGGCGTCGGATATACGGAAGGGTGAGGTATCGCAGAAGACTGCGTTTGGGCTTCGGGGTCGGGCAGCTGTGGGGCGTGATCCCCGGAACCGAGCGGCGGTGACGAAGGCGTCGGATCTACGGAAGGGTGAGGTACGCCGGGTGGAGACGGGAGTACCGCAGAAGACTGCGTTTGGGCTTCGGGGCAGGGCAGCTGTGGGGCGTCCCCGGACGGCGGTGACGAAGGCGTCGCATCTGTGGTAAGAGTCCGTGGTTCTAACGAGGACGTCGAGGGAGAGGGCTCTGCGGCGAGAGCTCGTGGTTCGAGCGGTGCTGTCGAAGGAGGGAGCGTTGTGGCGAAGGCCCGCTGTTCGAGCGGGGCCGAAGTTCCTGCTCCAGGCGCAGGAGGATGTGATGTTTCGAAGGGCGGAAGAGGGGGCGTAGAAGGGGGAGGGTATATATCTGTTTCTGTGCAAGTCTCTCTAGACTCCCCCAAGGCCAAGGCGAGCAGTGCGGCTGCTTGTCTACGGGTGTACTTTGGAGGTGGGTTGACTTTGATCGTCGCGTCGAAACCGATGCAGGAGCGGACGCCAAAAACTACGGCGGAAAGGATGAACAGAAAGGTATCAGGTTCGGTGTGGATGTTGAAGGGAGGAGAGACCGCGCCGCCCGAGTGGTCATAGAGATGGAGCCGAAGCTCGTCGTTAGCAATAGACAAACCGAGAACGAAGCGTCTCCAGGACTGCTCTAACAAAACGAGGTAGGCCTTGGTGTCCATCGTCTTGCCAAGACGAGACGCTGGTTGGTACGGCTCCCGAGTATACTCCCCGATTACCTTGGCACTGAGCCACGTAATTTCATCCCGATTTACGGTGGCACTGCTGGTAAGAATCATGTCGGGTTTTCGACTGTAACCCGTTGTCGAGCCGGCCAAGCATTGGTGGCTCCAGTCGGCCATCCAATACCGCTGCTTGCGCGGAGATATCGTTGGATCGTCGGCCTGTACGGAGGCGGCAACCGCGCTCGCGATAGTGTTAAGAAATAGCGCGATTTGGGCTTCATGAGAAAGCTTGCCCTTTGTCGATGAATTTCCAGAGGGAAAGACCCAGTTCCACCTTTTTTGCTGTGCATCGTAGAGATGGACTTGTTCTGTGTCTGACGTTGTGGCGGTAGGTTGAATAAGCAGAGTAGAGTGTTCCTTTAATGACCCAGGAGTGCATAGTAAATCCTCCGGGCGGATGTTTGCATAAGCTTCTTCCCGAAACGTCGCGAAGATGACGTCTATCAGAAAACCCAGGTCACTGGCAGCCCTCCGCTTGCCTCGACTTTCGTTGATTATAGCTCCAGCTAGTTCAGAAGACACGAATTTGTCCATGTCAGCGACGACGCGGCCGTTTCTGGGGAGTGGGAGGGAACCGAGAGGTTTGAGGGCGCCGTCAACTTGAACTGTTGCGCATTTGCCTTGGAATATGCTCCTCCGCGACGACATTGTTGTTAGGGTGTGGTACACAAACCACGTGATTTGAAGGGACTGCCAAGTATGGATAGCTCCGTCCTCGTGCCAATGATGATACCATAGTACGAGATCGAAAAGATGAATTCACAGAGTTACTCGACAAGAATAGCCTGAGATGAGGCCTAAGCAACTCAAACATGTAATAGTCAGAATCAAAGAATCCACAGACTACATCAGCGCTTGGTTGCATTCGTGCTCACGAATGGCGATGATAGGATTGCCGAATGAGCATCACGACACTGTTTGTCAGCGCACACCAGGGTGAATGTTGAATGTTGAGGTTCGAGGGTTGCCCATCGTCTTTGCGTTGATATCGAATCGACGTGGCGCATATAAGTTGTTGCGTTGGGTTGTTGCTCGAGGACGAGGCCTACTCACCGCGCGAGTTGTCGTCGTGCTGAGTCGTCACGGTCGTGTCTTCGCGTCGGTGCCACGTCGTGGCATGATTTCGCGTCAGTCGACGTGATGGTGCCAAGTTGGGTGTTCGTCGTTATTGTTATAATTGTCGTCTTCGCGTTCAAGTTGATATTATATCGACGGGGCGTCGATGAGTCGAGGTTTGCCCATTGTCTTTGCGTTGATATCGAATCGACTGGCGTGTATAAGTTGTTTCGCTGGGTTGTTACTCGAGGACGAGGCCTACTCACCGCGCGAGTTGTCGTCGTGCTGAGTCGTGCTGTCGTCGCGTCGATGCCACGTCGTGGCATGGTTTCGCGTCAGTCGACGTGATGGTGCCAAGTTGCGTGTTCGTCGTTGTCGTTATCATTGTTGATTTCGCTTTCAAGTTGATATTGTATCGACGGGGCGTCGTCGTTGTTATCGTCGTCATCGTCGTGTTGATATCGTATTCGTATTGACGTGGTGTCAATGAGTTATTGCGTGGGGTTGTTGCACGCAAGAGGACGAGGACGACGCATACTCGCTGTGAGTCGTCGTCGTGTTGAACTCATCATTGTCGCGTCGTCAGTCGGAAAAGTCCCATCTGAGCGTGAATTTTAGGTAAATAAATACCAAAAAGATTCAATGGAATTGGCGCACCACAACTTTCCGACATTTTCGAGACGCTGAACCATCGATAAAGTACTAGGCTTTAGTCTGCACTAAATAAGAGAACGGGTTGATCAATTAAAGTCACTAGCCGCACAAACAATCTGATTTATAAATGTCCAAGAATACACTAATGAGGAAGCGACAAAGGAAGGAACGTATTTTTGTCGAAATACTTGTTCAAGTAAAACTCACTCGAAAGTGCTAATGAATTGGTGTGCGTTAATCGGCGATCTGCTGCTTCTCCGAAGCGAGGTATAAGATGTACGAATGCGCGGAGCTGACCGAGAGGAACGATGTCCCCAAGATCCTGGTTATTGGCTCGCTTTGCTCTCTTGAGGATGTCGAGTTGGGATGCATCGCGGCCAGTCGGATCAAAACGATGTGCATACACCAAGAATCGATCTCTCCACGGCCATTCTGTACCCTTGCGGCCTAAGGGACGCAAAATGAGTCGAAGTTGACATATATTGTGTCCTAGCGTAGATGAAAAAGAGGAAGTCGGCAGCAAGAATGGAATGTAGGAACATAGGAACATACCTTTTAAACCACTCTCGGGCCATCTGAATGCAGGATCGACATTGACGATCGCCGTATCATACCGCCCCAATGTCCAATGGCTATCCGGTGGCGCACAGCAAAGTGTTTGCGCTGGAAGAACAACATTGGGATCATTAAATTCCGTGCTTTGTATTCGAACCTTGAACCAGACTTGGATCTCAGTAAACGGCAGTGTACGATTGCTGGATGCCCTGCGCTGCCCGCCGATGGTATGTACTGCGGATGGGCCCATAGCTTTATCCTTGTTCAGGAAATTGACCAAGGCGGGGCGAAGGTCAGGCAGACCGAATTTCTCTGCAGCATCGTCGACGGTTATCCGACGTATACTTGGATCATATGCGACATGAATGGCCGTGCTGCCAACCGTGAAGGTACGAGCGGGGAGAGGAGTCGAATCTTTTTTGATACGGAGTTGGGTGGCAATGGCGAAATAGTTCGTGATGGGGCGCGCATAAGGTGCTGGTGTAGGGGTCGAGTTGCCGTATTCATCTGGAATGGGATCTGTATCGGAGGATGTGTCTGACTCGGTGTCGGATGAAGCAATGGGAGGACTTTGTTCTAGCAAAGAAGTGGTGAATTCAAAGAGCCTACACTTCTCCATACGATCCAGATGTCGACAGATCTGGGGCTCGTAATTGTTGTTGTTGCTCGACCTTGCTGGATCCTTGATCTCTGTAATGTGGGCGTGCTCGGTCACGTCCGCAGTCCATTGCCGGGGGGTCCCGCTCCGTCTGACACTCGGCACTATGCTCTGCAAAAGCTCGAGCTTAGGAATGTACCAGTTATTAATCGGATTC
Source organism: Leccinum holopus (assembly GCA_038091995.1). Classification (NCBI taxonomy): domain Eukaryota; kingdom Fungi; phylum Basidiomycota; class Agaricomycetes; order Boletales; family Boletaceae; genus Leccinum; species Leccinum holopus. The sequence goes on from JBBPPN010000455.1 coordinate 8,571, forward strand.
TTCTGTCCCTGTCCACGTCGAGCCCCGAGCTCGAGGACAATGTCTTTATTTCTGTGAAACTCACCCAGCGCGGCAGAGATCCGCTCAAGTTCGTGATCGTCAATACTATGACCCTGAACCCGATAGCGGAACTCCATGAGGGCACGAATTGCGGTGACGAATCCAGCAGGTGCCGACCCACTGATGATGCCAATAATGCAACGTTGAACGTCACGGTGAACGCGACCTGTGACCTGTTTCAATCCGGTGATGCCGCCCTTGTAGTGGCGAAACCCCGTCACTGGCTGCAAGATCGAGAAGCGGAAATCGATTTCGGCGGAACCAAGAACGTTGACGCACCACTTAGCATCGTGGTCCCAGAACTCTTTGTGAAGATGATGCAAGAGTTCCGGAGTAAGGAAGAAAGAGGGGCATGCGAGCGGGTAGTCCACCCAAAATGGTTCACTAACGCCATTGAGGCGAAAGCGTTGCGCCTCACGAAAGAAGGTTTCGAGGTCGATAGGGTCGACTTTGGATTTGACAGCGGAAAGTTGAGCCATTGTGGTCTGTCGTGTGCGTCGCTCGTGACGAAAAGGATCGCCGAAGTGCTTAAACATCGCCATTGTGAGCGGCGATGTCTTGCCACCGACTGCGGCAAGCATAGTGGCTTCTGGGGTATCGCAGATATAGCTGGCCAGCATCGTGAAGCAATACCGTGTGTCGCCAATGGAATCAGGCAACATAGTACCAAGACTTGCGGCCTTCTTGAGGGGGAGAAGGACGATATTGAGGCATTGATGAATGAGGCGATCCTCGAGAACTCCACGCATACGTTTATTCTGGTGAATAAACTTAGGGACAGGGAGTAGGGCGGTGAGCATAAGGGAATGCGACGATAGCTTGAGTCTCGTAGACGTCTTGATGTTTGCCAGACCGACGAGCAGCGGATGAGCGACACGGCCACCACTTAGTGCGCTTATATTAGTTTTGTCCGAAGAAAGAATTGCACCTAGCAAAGTGGCGCCGCTGGGGATTTGCGACTACGAAGTGTCAGCTAATTGCTCACAGGAGGAATTGGCCCATACGCACTTGCATCTCCCATGCATCGTCACCCGTGATCCAATCGGTATAAACACGACAGTCCTTTGCCGCTGTCGTATAGACGCGACGAGGAACGAATTCAAGCTGCCTAGCAAAGAGCGGATGACTTAGAATGGCTGCAATGCAGTCCAAAGGATCGCGCCAGTAGAGATAAACAGGACTCTTCGTAGGATGAGTAGTCGGGACCTTCATAGACTGCCAACGTGGTCCACTAGGCAGCAGCTCGGCACGGTTGCGTAGCTCCTTTGCTGTCTTAAATGAGAGACGCAAGCCTTGGATCTGGAAATACACACCTGGATAAAAGAGAACACCGGAGATACTATGACGACTTACTAGTTCAAGTGACAAGAAGTCATCGGTCGCAGACATGCTAATACCAGAGCGAAGGAGCCATTGACCAAGCTTCCATTCCACCAAGGACGTGAACGGGTAATACAAATTTTCACGTCGGTGAGTGTTGAACTTGTCTCCGTTGAACTTGTCCACGAATGACATACCCTTCCCGAAAGTTTGAGCTGCGCCTGTGAAGTACTCCACGGTCGAACCATCCGGTATAATATCAGCTCCCGAATCCCCATCTACGGCGTCGATAACCATTTCATCCAAGTCATTCTGGAAGCCTTCAGTGGACGGGGGCGCAGGGGGTGCATTAGACGTTGACTGCGAAGGATAGTTAACGCGACTTCCAGGTCCGTGAGCACTGCCAATTGGTGGGTCGAGCTCTTGCTGAAGCCGGACGAGATCGTTTACCCAGGTGTTACAACCCGAAGTAGGTTGGCTGATATGCATTGCCACAGCAGCATCATCTCTGAAACCTCCTTTGCCGCAGCTGGGACAGCGAGGCATACTGAAAATTTCAGGCGTCGAATGGAGCAAAACCGTCCTTATTGTTGTGCGTGGCAAGTTACGTGTAGGATTTCGGCAGGGTTTCGCTGGGTACGTTCTTCGCCAATATGTGCCTGTAATTTGTTCCGGAATTGATCG
>JBBPPN010000456.1:0-10625 GCA_038091995.1 Leccinum holopus
TATTCTCACCACGAATATTGCCTGCTAGTAAGCTATGAGAAACCGTTGCTGTTCTCCGACGAAAAATCGGACCCATGAACCTGGGAGATCACATGTTAAAGCCGGGATGATCCATTGGCGTCTGATGGTGTATTCAGGTCCTCAATATGTCGTAGTACGCATATTGTTCACACAAAGAGTATAATATGTTACGTGCGAATACACGGCGAGGCCGTGACGATTCGCCGACCTTGAATGTGACCATGTGATATCTAGGTCAGTAACAAGCGATGCGCCGGCGGCCTGCCACTCTCAAGATAAAGGATAGTCGAGAAGACCTTACCAAGATGGAATCCTCGTCGTAGATGCTGTAGATAAACAATATGCTCACCAAGTAGAGATATAGCATGAACACCAAAATTGTCGGGCTGCATCGGAGAAGATGGATGGTGCTCGTGTCGGTTGGTGAATGGTGATGGGCGTTACGCGGAACGAAAGGAATCAATGGGAGCCTTGGATTGTGACAAAGCGACAAGCCCTCTAGGAGAGCACCGTGCCCAGGCTGCAGTGGAGTGGTGCAAGGGTGAGAGGGACCGTTCAGAGGAGAAATTTTCTGGTTGTTGGACTCGGATCTACTCTGCAAGATTTGGACCGTAAATTGGTCACCACTCGAAAAGGTGAACCCAGTGGGTGTAATCAGATTATTGATGTGGCCGCCTACTTTGAGATGTGTGATGTACCGTGTACTTACCCTCAGTGAGTCAATGCCATCGCCAACATGAGAATTCCGAGAAATGCATACTCAAGTACGTAATCATTACAAAACATCTCCTGCGTCGACGTGTCGACCTCAGGTGGCCACCTGAGAGGCCCAGAATCAACATACAGTAGATGAGGTCGCAGCTTTCCGTTTTCTTAGAATTCGCTCGAAGACCGTTGACGCAACAGTCTTGCGTCGTCGCAAGTATGTGTTGTCGAAGAACAAGCAACTCGTTACCAAGACATTAGTAGTATCATCATATCATATGATGATACTACATCAGCACTCTAAACGGTGCTCCGCATCGTCAATGGCTTATCATGCGATGGCTTCAATTGTTCTCATAAATAATACGCTCTTCGGTACACCATATTTGAGAAAGATTTCAACCGGATCCTAGTAGTAGAGCTAATTCACGCTTCCACAGCAACACGACTTGCGAAAACAAACGAGGAAATAATGAACCAATTTTAGAGGGCTATCTCGCAATACTTTAATCAGCCCTTCTTCTGAACATGACCTTAGCAAATGGATCAGGAATAAAGGTTCCCCCAAGTTGTATCACTTCTGGCCGGGGTTTGTTGTCTTCCAATTTGACGTCATACGTCACCACGATATGGGCCAACATGGATTTGAGTTCATTGCTGGCAAAGAATCGACCAGGGCTGAGGAACACGTGTGAGAACAACGCCATCGATTTAATAGAATGAAAATGTGATCGTACCATGCATGTTTACCATGCCCGAAAGGCAGATATTCCGGACTAGTAGACACGAAATAATGTCTGGTTTCCTCACCATCCTCGTCGCGCATATCTGAGAATCTGAAAGGATTGAACACAAATGCATTCTCATAGTGTTCATTGTCGAGGTGCAGGGGCCATGCAGGCGTAGCCACGGCTGTTCCCTTGGGTATAAACGTTCCGTCTGAGAACGTGAAGTCTTTGATGGCCGTCCGTCCCAAGCTCACTTATCGAGTGACGGTCGAGTAAATACATTTGCCTCAGTGGTGTTCTGGAAATCGATGACATGACTTACATGCGCCGAGCCCAATCATACGTTGGCTCTCCTTCATGAAACTGTCGATCTTGCGCATCTTTCCCAAGGAAGCTTTCGACCATCCCTCAGTTTCGACGATAGTCTCCACCTCTTCGCGAAGCGGTTGAATATACTGAGGATTTTCGGCCAAGAAAAAGAGTGCATGGGAAAAGCTCTACAATGGAAAAGAGTTGAATATATCATCCAGTAAATCATAGCAAAATAACATACGCTAGAGCTGGTCTAGAGCACCATCACCGTGTCGATAAGCAGATAAACGAGGGAACGCTGAGAACACGGAGACCTACATGAATTGCTGCAAAGTTGACAGCCAGCACACGAGCGGTCAAGCGGTCAGGCGTGCGCTCAACACCCTCGGGTGCTTCCTCCAACAACCATGATAGAAAATCGTTCTATGGAGTGGAAATCAAAACGAGGGAAATAGCAAAGATGAAATAACGAACTGGTCTGTCAGGCCAGTCATTTCCATATTCTTTCAGAAGTGACACTCGCTCTTCAATTATTGGCGCAAGGTGCTTCCTAGCGCGCTTCTTGCAATCTGGAACATCAGTCATGAAGCGCACGACAATGCTATAAAACATTGAGAGTGGTTGTCGCAGCAGGATAGCGCTGAGACACTCACGGTGCCATAAAACCAGGGAAACGCTTGAATTTGTTCCCTGCCTCGACTACATCCAACGTGAATCGTAAATTGATATTTATCCAGTCAGGATCACGGCCTATTACTCCGGAATGAGCAGATTGGAATAGACAGGAAAAACCATTTGCATACATAATGGGAGCCCGACAAATATCCTGTTGCTAGCCCTGCACACGACTTTTTGGATAGTGCTCAAGGCTGGTACACTCTTCCATTCTAAACGGATTCAACAAAGGGTATACACTGTAAGGATTATCAGTCTCGCTCACCATTGTCTTGTAGATCTAAAAGCTCATCAAAAGCCACCAGAATCTCGTCTCGTAGTTCAGAATACACGTTACTGAGGTTGCGAGTAAGTCGAGTACGAATGGTTTCCACGTGGTATGGGGTGTGGATTATCTCCGGGCCCATGGTATACGTGAGCTTCATTGTTTGCCGATAGAATTACTATCCGTCCGTTCCACTGTATAAATATAGCCACTCACATCGTTTATTTCATCGAGGAACGAGAGCGCATCGTCGGGGGCCTTTCGTAGTTCTTCTATGTGTCGCCGACTGCTCACTAACACTAACCAACGGCAACTATCCGCAAGCTTGAACGGCAAAGATTTGTACTGCCAACCGAGATGATTGCAGATTCACATGACCATATCAAGTCACTTGCCTTTTTGTACCCTTCCTGAATGAGCTCATGCGCATTCGACTCGTATTTGCGACCAGCCCACCAGGATCCAAGCCAACTACTTGACCCAATGGTCGGGATCCCTTCGAGCTAACAACAACTGATTAGTGTCCGGGATATGGCACGGAGGTCACCACATACTTTGTGATATTTGAACAGTTTAGAAATCACGATGGTGACAGCGACAATGCCTGTGAGGGTGTACACGACACCAAGTCTGCCGTTTGCAAGTGTGGATAACTGGGATTGCATACTGAAAAAGGGATGTTTGACAGCTGCTGGCCCTCAGCCATTTTAATGCTGCAGTTCCGACGGCGAAAAAACAGGCAGTGTGTTTCTGATTGACTCAGCCGACTTCAGAAGTAGATAAAGCGGCGCCAGGTAGGAGACTTCGCAGGGGGCTTGTCTGGCAGTGATATTAACTTTTCATCAAACATGCCTCGGATCATGTGAGCATGGTACATTGTCAACAAGCGAGTTATTACGGTCCTGTCATGATTCATCTTTGTCGAGAAATCTCAAGCCTTGGGAGTAAAGCATTTGGACTCGTAGTGTATCATAATCCCGGACTGGGCGCCCTCCGGGCTTGAGCTTCAAGCGTACTCCGAGTCGATCGGTGGCTGCAGCCGTCGGAGACAAATTTAGCAACCTGACCCATGGTTCCGGACGGGGTTCCCAGGACTAAACAATACATTTAGAAGGAGGGAATGCGGAGTGTATCATAATCCCGGACTCGGCGCCCTCATGGCTTGAGCTTCAAGCGCACTCCGAGTCGATCGGTGGCTAGAGCGACTTTCATGTTCGACCTCAAGATAGTCTGTCTAACTCCGTTGTGTCTGCAAGCCAGCCCAAGCACCCGATTACATAAACCATTCGGAACAGATTATTATGTAATTTCGGACTCCGCGCGTGTGATGATATTAAAAATGCAAGAAACCTGATAGGACTTCATGACGATCGGTACCCAGTCCGTCGTAGATACCAAGTTGGAAGTTACCTAGCGGTGACCCCTGACGAGAGCTGACGCACGCTCGAAACCGCATTGCTCGTCCAATGCGCGTGCTGTCCCGAGACGAGTCTAACGGGTCCTGATCTTTGGAGAGGGAAGACCCAGCAAGGGCATTCTGTGATTCAAGAGAAAGTGCTACTAATGGGGCAAGGCAGTGAATTTTGTCCAGCCAGCAGTTATCAAGTTGCACACATTCCGCCGACGGATACGTTTTTATAAAATTGTAAGTTATGATTGACTCAATCGGCTTGCTGTTTATTCTCCGTGGGGTAGGGCGGCTAGGCGTGCCTCGGATGGACTCGACAGGGACGTTCCATTCCTATGTGCCCACAAGGGGTTACTGGCTCACATCCACTCGGATAATAAGTAAGCTTAGAATGAAAGTATTAGTATTGATCCTGAGCTATTGACTTTCCGGGTAAGCCAGAGAAGATGCAATAGTATCATGACGCAGTCGAATGCACACGAAGTGGCCCGTTGAACACAAGATGAAGAGAATAAGAATAGACATGTCGGGCAGGTGCAGGTGATAGGAACGGCAGAGAATGTCAACCAGAGGTTCTAAACGAGCCATTTGACATGGAAAATACTAGACAAATGTGCCAGGATTACCCTGCGACACGATGTGATACAGGTTGAGCCCAGCGGAGGAGTTGAAGAAGTTGATAAACAGCCTCCTGCCAACAATCCCAATTGAACGATGTCTGCGTGTTTAGCAAGCATCACAAGTGCTATCGAAAAGTAGATGGATCGTGATGCACACCCCACACAGCTGAATAAGCTCACCCATCTTGTGATCCCATAGGCCGGGCCTCATTGTCTTCCATTTTGACGTTGTACGACAACACGATATGGATATGGGCCAACATGGATTTAAGCTGACTGGCGGCAAAGAATCGATTATATTTATGAACACTTGTGAGAACCATTTCCATGATTTGAGACAATGATTCAATTTACGCTCATACCATACATATTTACCATCCCCGAAAGGATTGAACACATCCATAGTATTCATCGTCGAGGTTCATAGATCCCGAAGGCGCACACACGGACATTCCCTTGCGTATGAAAGTTCGTCCGAGACCGTGAAGTCTTTGACGGCCAAGGAATTCGTTTGTTTCAGCATTGTCATTGAGCAATGATTTGGAAAGTAAGAAAAGTAGACCCGACACCGAGCCAAAGGTGAAGGGTGCACGTGGGTGCCAGAAGGACTGAGTGGTTGGGCGTGGGTGTCGATGACACGAAGTACAGGTTCACCTTTGCGCTGTTCGGCGCTGAGCGCCAACCCAGTATACTTTCCTTGAAGAGACGCTTGAGGTAGAAAAACGAGAACGGTGAGCAAGTCGACAAGACGTGGCAGGCCAGTGAGAAAATCGACGGACCTCTAGTCACACCAGGGAGCATTGATGTCTATCAAAGATGATAAAATGAAGCCATTCAAAGCAGAATATTGATGAAGACCCAGAAATGAGCGACGACACTGGCGGACCCTCCCCTCGACACAAAGCTAAATCGATGTATTTGGTTGCATTTCTCGCTGGATGGCAAGTGGGTCGTGCCCGGGGAGTGGGCAAGTTGTGGCGTGGAATTCGACGACCTTCGAAAAGCTCAGCGGACGAGTTCAAGGCACACGACGCAGTTGGACGCAAACCGCCCTACTTTCTGAGTTGGACATGGTCATTTCCCACGGGGGGAGCGACCCCGGCCGCGATGCCACTGGCACTTGCCATACGGTATACATACTACTAACACGATCAAGTCGCTTGTCCGCCTTGCAGTGCTCATCCAGGCCTGTTTCAGTGCAACGCAGACGCCCAGGGGTGGAGGTCATGTTCTAAGACTGGATCACTCATGCGCACCCAATACGCACCCGACTCCCAACACATAGACTCATAGAGCGATGTCCAAAAAGTTTGCATGAACGGACTCGCGTGGTTGGTACTCCAAACGTGGCAAGGACGACGCATATAATCGAGAGGCTTTCATCCTGTCCTGTTCGGATTGGGAGCAAGCGGAAAATCTTTGTCGGACGGTCCGAGTCGCGAATGTCGATTGGTTGGGATGATCCATATCACGAACTCGCATCGTCAGACGCTACGTGTGTACGCTCCGAAAAAGCGTCATTTGTCACCATTCGGTCATCCCTCGACGATCCGCTAGGAAGAAAAGGAAAAGTCCTAATATCGGCCCTCATTCCCGTTGATTTGCTCGAGTTGTATTTCTTCGTCTCCCTCCCTGCCCGATAAGCTCAGACCGCCCGCGAATGCCATAGGAGAGGCGATCGTCTCCCGACCACTGTAACTCCGTGAGTGCAATGAGACTCCAAACCCGCTGTCGATTCCTTCAGAGAGACCACGGCTGTCCTTATCGTACAATTCCCGAATGCTAAGCACGAACCGAGGAATGGCGGGGTATATGGATACGATGCCAAAGAGGCCGAAGACGACCACCCAGGTAGGGGGAAACGCGCCTGTATGCACTTGCGATATCACGACAGCGATGGCGTTGAACAAATTTCTGTTCGTTAGTTTATACGTGACCCCATTGATAGATCAAAGATACAACGAATGCCTTACAAGAATATATAAAAGACACCTTCCTTGACAATCAGGGACATGTATCGGTTGGGTTGCCATAGCTTTGTCTCCTTGTACATTGTCATCGAATTCTTCACGGTGGGAATGAGAGCAAGGATGAATAATAGTAAATCGAAGAGAAATGTGTCAACGAGCGCAAATTTGAGGTAAAGGCTTAGCACAGTAAGCACTTCGGTGCAAGTCGTATAATCAAGTACTTGGGTGATTATCACTAGAATAAAGAAAAGCCCTTACAGCTGTGTGCAAAACTAATGACAATCGGGTGATTTTTTTTTTCGTCGGCCGTCGGCCAAAAAAGGAAATCCACGCTGACCGCGTCTGGAGTCGCGTCGCGTAGTACATAGGAGTTCGAGATATGAGAAATCGTAATTACATCTTGTCTACTACCATTACCATAGCCGATAACGAGTTGTGTACCAAGAAGAACGATGCAACACAACGGCCCCTCACAATCAAGGTCCCGGCCCGTCCCCGTCAGGCGGCTCAGGCCCCAAGTAAACTTCAAGGAAAGAGATCGAGCCTGAGGGCCATTGGTAGTGCAGCGCCTCGTTTCGCTCCACGGCCAGCTTCCGGAGTATCTTTCGGGTGAGCCCAGCATCCTGCAGGTTCCGAGCGAGCGCAGATGGCGAGATCGTGATGCCCTGCTCGACACCTAGCCAGGTGCAAGCTTCGTCAAGGTAGAGGTCAGAGTCTTCAGTGAAAAGTGTCTCAAGCGTTGTCAGGACAGCTCTTGTGAGCAGCCGGACACGGCCGACAAAAGGTGAGGGTGGTCGGGTAACGGTACCGTGCTGTTCGAAGATCTGACGCCATCGGTAGCAACTTCGTGTTGAAACTTGAAGAAGTTGACATATATCTTCGACGGACCAACCGAGGCCCCAGAGGTCGAGCGCACATTGCTTGATGTCGTCGCTGATCTTTCTGTTGACCATGGCTGCAGAAAGGCGAGATCTTGGGGCGACGAGCGTCGTCTTCGAGGCAGCCAGCGTGGATTTCCTTTTTTGGCTGACGAAAAAAAAAAGATCACACGATTGCCATTAGTTTTGCAAAGCGCTGTAAATTGGCAGCCAGCTGCAGCAATGAGTTGAGACTTGGCTGCTGCCACTCTTCTAGTATGTAGTGTTGTCTTGGCAGCCATGATGCTCACCGCATTGGACCTTTGGCATCTTTTGATGTCTACAACCGCAGCAACGCACTGGCATGCGTGGTGGAATGTGGGAAGCCTGGAGTATCAATTTCCCACCCAGCCACCTGGAATTATCACGGTGGAGTAAACGGCGGTTACTATGGGTTTAATCATTTAACTCGAGCAAAGTTTGCTGAAACAGCCTGTTCAGAGCTGGCTGAGCCAGGCCAACGGTTTCTCAATCTTTGAAAGGTTAACCATGGATCTACTCTCAACACGCACTCATACTTCAAATTACTTATGCACGGGGCTGCTCGCCCAGCTCGGGCTCCGAACAGTACGGTGACCGAACGGCTCGATCCCTCTGGCCAATCAGATTTACCAATGTACAGTCACCGAGAATTTTGATCTTTTCCAATGTTTAATTTCAACCTTGCATAGCCTGGACCTCTGAGATCATCGATTCCGTTCGAGTCGTCTCTAGCAACCATCCAATTTTGTCACTGCGTTAAAGTGGCCTGATCGATTTCCTAGTTAACTCAGCTATTCGATCCATGCCCTTGGCAACGAAACTCGAGCTACCTGTCCGAGCCGAGGACCGAGGGCCCCTTAGGGCGTACAGACTCTTTTGGGTAAGTGATTCGAACCCTGGAATTCATTTTCTCTCCAATTTAAGAGTCGTGATTGGAGGAGAACTGTTGTTGTCAAACAAGTGGGTTTCAGGAGGTGGCCTGTGACACGAAATCAAGGGAATTTTGTTTCTTTTGCACCGCCGTTGGCTGTGTGCTTGGGTTTGCAGTGCGCACCACTTGTCGTTATCGTCACGAGGACTCGGACTTAAAGCTGGGGATGGGGCTCGAAATAACAACACTCGATTTCCCCTCGGGCTTTCATCCCCTTCTTCACGATGTCAGCTGAAGCCCAGCTTGAAGCTATCCTTGAGATTATCAACGCGTCGGCCCGCCAAGCCATCGCAGAGTACAAGAAAGGTGGTAATGATGTTCCTACGATCCACTCCAAGACATATCACCCCATCGATTTTGCGATCGATTCCATCGCGCTGAAGAAAGCTGTGAGGTCGCTCGAGGGTGCCTGTCAGCAGTTATGTGCATCCTTGGCACCACCTCAGCACACAATGTTCAATGTAAGTCATATATTAAAAAGTTTCGACTGCGAAGCTGACCGAGTGGCCTTTTCCATCATTATAGTGTGTCACAACCTTTGAGTCGACGTGTGTAGGCGTCGTTGTTCGTGCACAGGTCGCGGATGCGCTCGAGAAGTATCCAGACGGTCTGCATGTGGATGAGCTTGCAAAAGTGGTCAATCTAGAGAAGGGAAAGCTATCTCGCGTGCTTCGTCTGCTTGCAACCAAGGGGTGCTTCACTGAAGGCATGCATTTCATTCCCCCAACAGCGCACACATCTGATGTTTTGAAACTATTCCCGGCTTCAGTTAAACCGAATGTTTTTTGCAATAACCGTTTGTCACTTGTCACAGTCTCGAGTTCCGACACAGGCGCCCTCCTACGTGTAGCGGAGGATTCTGTTTCCCATGCTGCACCTGTATTGTATGAAACGATGACAGAACCAGGCTATGCGACAAGTTACAGTCCGGAAATGGCACCTCTTATGTATGCGTTCAAGAAAAAGGGTTTCAAGAGTGGTTATTTTGATTTGCTAGATGGGGTAAGTGATTTCTCCTTTTGATTTCCTATCGCATGGGCTCTCTGTTTGTTATCTGACCCCGCCTATCTAGGACGAAAAACGCAAAGTAAGAATTTTAGTCATGGTTTCATGGATACTTTCAATATCCTTTTATAGACCTTTCACCGTGCTATGATCGGTATCAACTCTGTTATGGGTTCTCTCTCCGTTTTGCACCGTAAGTACACGATTTCTTCGATTTGTCTTTACTGTCAACACTATGATTCTAGACTATCCATGGAACGAAATAAAGACGTTCTGCGATGTCGGCGCTAGTTTCGGGACAGTTTCTATCCCTCTCTCGAAAATATACCCACACCTTAAGATCATTAATCAAGATTTGCCCGAAGTACTCGCACAGGCCAAAGATGTGAGGTCTACATTTTTTTCTTTGAGTCGGCTCGTCTGTGCATTGCATGGCTGTCTTGTAACAATCGAGGAGAGCTAAATCTACCTCATGACGAAGGTCTGGGCGAAGGACGCGCCTGAGGCGGTGCAAAACAACCAGGTCGAACTCGTTCCTCTAAACTTCTTCGAAGGAAGCCCTGTTCATGGCCAGGACGCATATTATGTATGCATTGGTTATCTCGGTTTCTTGTAGAATTCTGATCTTCGTTTAGCTCCGTCACATCATTCATAATTGGCCTGACACCGAGGCTGCAACTATCTTCAGGAACGTGAGGAGTGCAATGGCTCCTCATAGTCGGTTGCTAATCCGTACGCCCTTGTCTTCATTATCTTCCGTTTGGCCTGACATGCCTAATTCCTGCACTGTAATTAGACGAGTATGCCTTGACTCCCGCTGTCCGCGATCCCAATGCGAAATCATTTGGCATAGATGTCGCTCCCGAACCGTTATTGCCTAATTTTGGGAACGGAAGTAACAGGAGGTATCAACAGGACCTGAAAATGTGGGTCGGCTTCAATGCGAAGGAGCGGATGCTAGAAGAATTGATCGTGTTGGGGTAAGTCATTGTCACTTTTCCTTTATTCGTCTGTCTAAGCATTTATCACCTTTCTTTTTCAGATCCACAGCTGGTCTACGTTTAGAAAAGGTGTATGATCTTGGGG
>JBBPPN010000457.1:0-10585 GCA_038091995.1 Leccinum holopus
GCTGATGCACGACCATTCCAGACTCGTTGGCGAGTGTGCTGTGTAACAATTAGAATATGCGTGAAGGGATACATGATGACCTACCTAGCGGACATCGCCCATTCGACTCGTAGTGCTTTCGTCTTCGCAGCATGTTTCTCATCGTTGTCGATGGCAACTTGCATTGAATAAAAATTGGCGTAGATCTTCGAGTAGCCCGCGTACTCGAAGGTTCGGTCCTGTCGAGTACCGGTCACGACGTACTCGTCGATAGCAGCTCGGAGCTGAAAAGGGACATTAGACACATAAACAAATCACGATACTAAATTACCGGTACCGCAGTGGCTGCCAGACAGACGGTGACTTCAGGAACTTCGCGACCGAATACTTCGGGGAATATTGTACTTAAAGCCGACGGACCGGTGTAAAAAAACTCAGTAACGAGCGCCGCCAGGCCAGGGGCGGCCATGTTATTGGTAGATCCCTGCTCATGGACGTTAAAAAGTGATTAAATGGACAATGCGACATACCTCGTCGTCGACACCATTTCGGGTGAAAAGAGAACCGCGAATCAAAGCTTCCGCATTGCCTTTATTTGCTTCCGGGGGCTGATCTCCACCAAGCGAGTAGAAGCGCGGGACGAGCTCACGAGCTTTGGATTTGAGCGTAGAGCGCCAGGTCATAAGAGACTCCCAGAGCTTCGAGTCGTCAGAAGCGAAGATAATGAACATATTTGGCTATAAACTTACCAACACACCGAGTTCTTTCCTGTATTGAGGCCAGTATCCTGTGTACAAGTCAGCGAACAGATCAAAATCGTTTGTAATAATGACACGCACCTCAGGCTTCCGGAACATGCGGGGACTCAGCAATGGCCTCCGTAAAGTGCTCTCCGCTTTTCCTGTCGAGAAATTCAGAGCGGGCTGGAAATGGATTGCTCAGAGCGCATTCGCACTGAGATATCTGCTTTGCACGCTCAATGACTTCCCGGAACTTGTGCGGGTAAGCGCGAAGCTTCGTAGCTGAACCCGTCAGAGGACCCGGAGCGGCCTCCGCAGATGGGACTTGGGAGGGGACGGGCGGGGTTTGAGCACGGTCGGATGGCACGCTACTCTCCGAGCGGGACCGAGGCAGGTTGGCGATATCGGAACCGTGCTGTTGGAGACGCACATTGCGCAGACTGGTTGGATCCGGGGGGCGGGGGAAGCGGTTGCGTTGGTGATATTCTTCTACAACGTTGCGGGCGGCATCGTCGTCGAACCGGCCTATGCGGGCTATTAGTCGTTAATTTATAGACGGATACTACGAACGGATTACCCCTCGCAGTGTTGTTAGCGCGTTCTTCTGCAAGTAGAACTGGATCTACTAGCTGTTAATCGTGTGTGTGTTCGTGTACGGCGGCTTACCAATAACGGCGTCATCAACACGCCTCGAATGTTCCTCGTTGGCATCTACGAGCGGACTAAGCACTGAATAGCTAAGATTTTTCCCAGCACTCACTCCGAAAAGCTTGCTCAGCCAGCCGATCGTCCTCATCGGGCGAAATTTCATCGATGGGCGGGTCTTCTGGTTGAAGCATTCTGGCACTGCGAGCCACTTGAGAGTTCTGGGGAAAATCTTCGCCCTCCGAGGTGTCGACATTGCGAGAATGGTATGGAACATCCCGAGTCTGGCGTGTCATCTCATCCTGGTTATGCACCGAGAACGTTCGCGTAAAAGGGACGCGAGTCCGCTGTAGGACCTGGGACGATCTCGCCGGCATTTGCGACATACCATGGGAGGGAGGGGATTCGTGGTGATACGTACTAGAGCGATTGGTAGAACCACCGTGAGAACCCAGGGGAACTAATTCATCGCGCGATGCCGGAGCAGTCGACCTTGCCCGAGATGAGGCAACGATAGACCCAGCCCGGAATGCAGGAGGAGGAGCAGTTGACCCGACTCGAGATGCAGGAGTGGCCGACCGTGACTGAGATTCGAAGGCGGTCACTGATTCAGGGCGAGTACGTGTGAGAGAGACCGTCGAATGAGTACGGGACGGGTTCGATTGTTGTGATGATCGTCCTTCATTGGGAACGCTAAATCCATAGCGCGATCCCTCCACCGATGCTTGGTAGGTAGGAAGAGATGGTTCACGAGCGCTCGGGTGGGACTGGGAGGTTGAAAGAGCCTGACTGGAGGGTTAGCCTTACGACAGTGAAAAATAATAATCTGCTTACCGTGTCACCAGAAGACGCCTTCGACGTAAAGGATCTCGCCTCGCTAGCCATCGGAGCCATAGGATTTAAGGGCTCATTCGCAGTTGCGGCCATAAGTTTGGATACCTTGGTACCAGCACTTTCGGTCTGAATACGCTCGATATTCTCTAACTGACTTCTCTGACCGCCTTGCCCCATGTTCGACCTGGTGGATCGGCGGGAATTGGTCCGACCTGCACGAGATTTCGTTATTTGTTACAATGCTATGGATTCATTCCTTACACTCGCCTGGACCGCTGACAACAATCTTCGTTTTCTTGTGAGCATCAGGAGGAGCATCCTCGTCCGGTGTCTGAGTGGATGGTCGTTTTTGCCTTGGAACACGGTTTGCCATGGTAGCTAGGAGAGTGGGTCCTGGAGGATGATAGACACGAGTTGCTGGGAGTGTATGTGGGTTTTTAAATCGGCGCGTTCCCGTTGTGACAATGAGAATGAGTCATAAAACACGTTGCTACACGGGTAATAGCAGACAAACTTACCTGTAAGACCGCCGCTTCACTGAAGCGAGTGAGATAATCGCTCGCATTGTAGACTTCATGACCGGCGTACTTAGTAAAATGGCCCCTTACATATGTTTCGCATTCAAATAGAAATAGAGAAGTACACATACACGTGACAAGGAATAACGTAAGAAATAAAGACGAATTGTAGAAATAACGGCGAACTACTCCGAGAGGCGAAGATCCCTGGTCATTTGCACTACATCCTCGCTCGTTTTGTGCTTCGTCCCAGATCTAAATAGTTCCGTATTTTCTAAGGAGGGCTCCTTCACGGAAAAAAACGCATCGAGTAGGATTTTCTTGACTTTGTCGTGGCTGAGCACTTTGTCTGTGGAAAAACTCTCGGTAATGGCTTCAAAAAGTTGTTCCACCGTAGGTTTGAGTGGTTCGAAGTATTTCGTGAACCCTTTGAGCACGGTTCGCATATAGAGGTCGCCACGCTTGAAGACCGCGAGAGTTCGGAACTCCAGCAGTGTCTTAGGTATCACCCACGGAGCCAAAGACGTGTCCATGGCATGACGAGGGCCTCTGTCTGCAGTCCGTGGATCTCCGTATAAAACGCAGATCCATACGAGGACATAAACGAGAGATTCAAGATCATGTTTTGGCTGGTGGACGACTGAACCCTCCGGCATGGCATATTCTGCCAACATGTCGATGGCCATGAAGGGAATCGTACCCTAGAATTGTAATAAACAAGGTATATCATGGGTTACAGATTAAGAAGTGACACACCGTCCGTTTCTCTACAGACACGCTTTTAGTCGTTACATCGGTGAATTTGGCATGATCGTAGTCGATCAGAAGTCCGCGGCGAAAGCGAAGCCGTTGGATGATCTCCTCCCTTTCGGTCAACCTGGTGTCCTCGCCCTCAAGCTTGCGAGATGGCCAGGCTCCCGCAAAGACATACATCAATATGTTGTTGAGGCTGAAGTCCCGGTGAATAATGCAACACATGTTGACGAGTCGCTCATGGACTAATGAAATGTGAGAATGGTCCGTCTGATTGCATGACGATGGTCACTTACTGTCGACAATATCGATAAAGATACTAACGAGTTCTTGTATACACGAGAATCGTGTCAACGGTTCACCAACGGATGCGAGAAGTAAGCGACGATGAACTCGAATCTCGAGAGGAGGAGGGTCCTCGGAGTTTTCAAGTTGTTCGATTAAGTAACTTGGTCGGCGTATACACGTCGAGTCGTCCTGCCCCGATATCTGGACTGTCCATGCAGCCTCGAGAATAGGGACTCCGTATGTCAAACCACAGCTTTTGATCCTCTTCAGCATATCTTCCTCTACGGTCTTCCGCCCGCTGTGGGTCCAGCAATCCTTGACGACATACCGCGCGTTGTTCGCGGGGTCTATGACAATGAAGCAGAGAGTGGCTCGTCCACGGATCATCTGGCTGTAGAAAAGGAATTTGTCGATGATGTATTTTTTCCCGTCGACTTCGATGTGCAGTACAGCACGGGGATGCTTCGTCTGGATGGCAGTGGTGGAGAATGAGAGAGTGGGGTCGAAACCGAGGGATTGAAGGGGAGCCGTGGTTAGAGCGTCGAGAACTCGGACAAGAACTTCGGGGGAATGGTGGATGTTGTATCCACGGGAGTGGACCGCACCGGCGCGGTCAAAAAGATGAAGGCGTAGCGTTTGGCTTGCGATTGACAACCCGGCAACGAAGCGGCGACCAGGCTGCGCCACGAAGACTGCGTAGGCGACCCTGGAAAGCTGAAGACGGAGGCGAGGAGTAAACTCACTGGAGGTGAGCTCCAGGAAAGAAATGACATTTTGCCAAGAAAAACCGGAGTCCGACTGGTTGAACTCGTCCGGTCGCAGCAGAGCGATATCAGGTTTGAGATGTAAATCGGTGTCTGCAACGCGTTGCGCCTTCGTGGATGCTTCGGCCGTCCAACGGCGTGCCATACGTTGCAGTCTTCCTCTTGTCCGACTCGCTGGGCCTGCGTCATCTTCCGGAGTGAGTTGACCATGGTGCGTACGTATAAAGGTGGTGATTTGGTTGAGCCACGATGCTACCTGCGCCTCCTCCGATCCAGCCTTCGGTAGGTAGGTGCCTTGCTGAGTCTCCGTCAGTAGTCCGTTGATGCCTTCGTACGTCCTCGTGATCGTCGTCCGTCTGCCGCGCTCGTTAGCAGGCGGCGTACTAGAGCCTCTTGTCTGGTTTCGGGCGGCGTTGTTCGTCCTAGCAGGGTTTGGAAAAGGTCCCGAGGTAGAGTTGTCGCGGAGGACGTGAGGAAGCATAGAGGGGTCCCATCGCCGAGACGCGGAATTGTAAAGTGGCGAGCCGTCGTCACGTGTCACTGTGGAGGGCTCTGGAGGTGTCGTCTGGCGAGGTGGGAGACTTTCGCAGAGGTGTAGGATGTAGTGTTGTTGGGTGTTTTTTTGGTCTGATTCGACGATTGTACCGTCCTCCAGCTCGTTGAGAAGATCTAAATTGAGTGGCGTTGCGCTGCAGTTTCTTGCTGATGTTGGAATGGATGCAGTTTTCATGCAGTAGGGTGTCGACGCCGCGGAGGTGACCGCATTCCTTGGAGAGGGAGTACGAGACATCCTAGTACTACTTGGTGGGGACGAGCGAATCAACTCATGAACTTGAAACTAGTGGGGGGACCGCCCGCCGCATCTCAACGATAGCGCGGAACTCCGCGGCTCCACATACATATGTCAAACGCACAAAAGGAATGCTTATTCCGTCCAAGACGTTGGCGTAACTAACTAGGCATGAGAGAGTAGAAAAACTGCTTGTTCCAGTACCTATTTAGCCAAAATTCGGTCGAAAGTTCATAGCTAGTGTCTGAGTTGAGGCGCGGATTTGCTGCTTTGCCGAAACATGGAATAACGTGGGCGGGGGAACGGATAAGGGATAAGGGAATGACGTCCCCGATGCGGGACCCGTCCCTTCTCGTTGCACGTTTCAGGGCATAAAGGCCCGACGTGGGGTCTGGGGCAGACGCGTGATTGAACCGTTGAACGTACGTCAGGAAGCCTGTGTCGCGCAGACAGAAGACGAGACGTAATTGAACAACGAAGTGCCCTGGAATTTTGTATCAGTATATTAGCGGTGCGACAGAAAAACTCTAAAAAACCATTGAGCCCCCCCGCAGGCCAGTCACTGTTATCAGTGGGACTGACAATCCCGCAATCGTAGCAACCAGAGGGATTTTTCTGTGAAGGCGGTGCGACTACTAGAGTCTGTGCGGGTTCCACTGATCCCGGATCGTTCCAGGTCCTTAACTGTACTCGAACGCTTGTCCAAACCTGCATCTTGTCCGCGAGTATGACACGCGCATCGGCTTGCCTCCGTCCCGAGATATCAAATGGTTCGCCCCTCGAGCAGCGATCTAGATACTCAGAAATGGCGTCATGGAGATCGGGGAGCCCGTAAAGCTCCGACGCATCCGAAATAGTGGTTCTTGAGGAGGGCTTGAGGGCCAGGTGGATAGCGGTGGTGGACGAAGCGAATGTCCTCAACGGGCGAAGAACGCCCGGACGTGGATTGTTGACGAGCGCGAGAGCAGCGTCAAAGTAATCGACGACTTTGCGACTTGGGGAATAGTAAAGTAAGGAGTTTTGTGTTTCGCCGTCGGGTTCGTGTTCTTCTTCTGCGTCATCATGATCGGCTTCGAGGTCCAGCGACTTGGACGCGATCCACGTTGCGAGGTCGAATCGAAAACACCTGTCGGCACGATCGAGATGCCGAGCGATTTGGGAATAATAATCCTGATTGTTGCCCGCGCGCGCGGGGTTCTTGACGTAAGTGACGTGAGCGTGCTCCATGACATCCGCACTCCATTGGATGACTGCGCCTGAGTCTCGAATGGAAGGGACGACATGTTGCAAAAGTTCTAATTTGGGGATATGGAAGTGTTCGGAACGCGCGCCTGCTTTGATGATCGAATCCTTGTTATCATGGAACATCTGTAGCGATGTATCCAATCGTCGCACTGTATTGTCGTCAAACGATGGCAGCTGGGCGAGGTATCGAAAATCCATAAGCCCTCGAATAGCAGCGAGGAAACGCCGGGGAACAGCACCAGCGATTACGCCAACAATGTAGCGTTGCATAGATCGATGATCTCGTCCTGTTACTTGTTTCAACTTAGAAACACCCTCGCTAAATTTACGGTATCCGACTAGCGTCCGGATAAGGGTGAAACGGTAGTCAATCTCGACATCGCCTACAACGAAAATGCACCATTGCAGATCGTGATCAAAAAATAGCTTGTGGAAATGATGAAGGGATTCAGGTTTGAGAAACCTAGACGGATCCGACAAGGGCCAGTCGATCCAGAAAGGTTTATCAACGCCATTGAGCCCATACGACTTCGCAGCCTTAAGGAATTGGGTATAGTCGTCCGGATGGGATGTTGAGCATATCAAAGAGATGTCCCGCAAGGTGTTGGCAGCGGTACGGCGAGGGGAACGAACGTCGTCACCAAACTGCTTATAGGTGGCAGTGGAGACGGGGGACACTCTGGGACTGGTGCCGGAAACGAGGCTTTGCTCGGGGGTATCTGCAATATAACCGACAAGTGGAGTGAATGAATAACGCAAAGTACCCATGGGGTCGCTCATCATTACCCCAACAGAAGCAGCAACCTTTAAAGGGCCCAAGACGATGTTCAGGCATTCGTGGAAGAGGCGGTCGGACAACAAACTTCGAACTCGAGATTTCTTGTGGATGAAGGAAGGGACTGGGAGAAGCGCGAGGAGTAGGTGACCGTGAAGCGAACCTTTACAGCGAATGCTTGCGTCAATATTGGCCAGACTAATTAGCAACGGGTGCGCCATACGATTCCCGGATATGACGGAAATGTTCGTCTTGTCCGAAGATAGAGTAACGCCCAATAGTGTCGAGCCCGGCGGTAAGGAACTCTGGGTGTGAAAGTAAGTTAAAATGAGAGGAACTGCACCGATCGTGCTTACCTGCAGTTCCCAGGCGTGATCTCCAGAGAGCCACTCATCGTATACGCGAACCAATCGAGCTGCCGTGGACCAGACCTTCCGGGGAACAAACGATATGTGGCGCTCGAAGAGGGGATGACTGAGCAGCGCCTGAAGGCACTCCACCGGATCTCGGTAGTAAAGCGTTACCGCTCGCTTTGTTGGAACCGTCGGACGAATTGGAAGAGACTTCCATGGCGGACCCGATGGTAACATTTCCGCGCGCAGACGCAGTGCCTTTGCGGATCGGAATGAAATCGCGAGCATTTTTATCTAGCGAATGGTATCGCCCGGATCAGTTTTTGAACAAGACGCGCGAACACTAGATACTTACCAAGTCCAGCTTCAAAAAGTTGTCAATTTCTGCCATACTTAGACCCGACCGTAAGAGCCACGATCCAAGTTGCCAGTCTTCCCTGGACGCAAATGGATAAAACAGATTGTCTCCACGCAACGATGCGTATTTGTAAGAGAAAAAATCGTCCATAAACTTCTTGCCTCCAGGGAATGCCTCAGAAGCTCCTGGATAAAATTCTACGTTTGAAGGTGGGGGGTCCACGTCCATGGGAAAGTCAGAAGGTTGGTCAGGGCGCAAGTCAAAGTCGTCCGAGTCCGGGACGTCATCGAAGGGAACGGAAGCACGGTGAATTTCAGGATGTGTAGCTTGGGATTGATGGTGTGATGGACCTTCCTGGGCCGGGACGCTGCCAAGGGGATGCATTTGCAAATCGTTGATGAGAGAGCCACAGCCATTCGAAGGCTGGTTCATATGTTGGAGAACATTGGTTTCGTTCGCAAATCGCTTACCGCAATCTGGACAGAAAGAAATTTTTTGAACGCGCCTGAGCGTTTTCTTCGCTCTGGGCATCTTCGAATTCGTCGACAAACTAATGACGTCTAACTTACCTTAATTTAACTTAACTTGAAGAACCCATCATTGTGGCGTCGGCAAGTTCCGATCGAATCAACTCATCCACGGTCACATCAAATACTGTACTATACTACACGACTTCCTGATGCATTCCCCCGAGCCTTCTGAGTTTGATTTTACCCTCAGCCCCAAGCACGAGCCAATTGAGGCAAGCTTGGGATCAATTTTCGACAACGCTCCGATTGGTCAGGCAGTAAATTCAACTGTATGTGTTATATAAGTTATAACTTAGGTTGCGATGACGAATAAAACATAATTGAATCAGACTGTACAGCCGTTTCGTGAGAACATGTCTATTCCACACAGCCCGTCAGAGGCCTCGTTATTATTAGCGACTGCCCGAATGAACTACGGCATACGTGTCGCACAAAAAGACCTCGCAGACAAGCTCGTCGAACGTGACATGCTGCAACTCCGGTACAACCAACTGCAAGTGGAGCAAGCCCGTCAAAACCTTGTCGCAGCCGAGTACCATGTTGGGCGTGTACGATTGGTGATGAGAAAATCTGGGTACTACGCTGCGTGTTTGAATTTCAATTCAACTCCAAGGTTTCATCCGCATGGTAAGTGTTTCCTTCAACCCTTTCCCCCTAGTACTTATGATCGAATATAGGTGGTTCTACTAGCACCAGTGGTAACGTTACATACTGTCGGGCCTCTACCACTAGTACTACATAGTGTATTGTTGAGCTACGCAAATTGTGTACATACTTACTGTTGTACCAGTTTGTAATTCTTTTCAAAATTTCACCCAATGGTGGGTTCTTCAGACTTTAAACACTTCGCGGCCTCGTTCACAGTGTCCTCGACTCCCTCGCTGTATTCTAGGATGGCGTGTGGCGATTGCCACGTGCTCTCGTTCCGCCGAGAGCGCGTGACGGTCGCCACTGGTCGCCCTTACTCTCCCCGCCCAGGCCCCACACGGAACCAACGACGGCAACAGCGTGTCACCAGGATGAGCACTACGATCGCCTTCGTCTCGCGGTCACTTTGTCCTCACCCCCGCCACCATCCTCGTTCACATCCCCGTCCCTCCCCCATCCTCATCTGCCGTCGCGACGGATGCAACATGGCGTGCCAGCAGCACCACGATCGCCTTTGTGTCACGGTCTCCCCCGCCACCATCCTCGTTCACATCCCCGTCCCCGTCCCCGTCCCCGTCCCCGTCCCCTCCCCCATCCTCGCCTCCTTTGGTCGTCCTTTGACACCCCCGCCACTTATACATGCACACCCCACCGCCACCCCGCCTTGTCTTGGACTCCCTCGCTGTGTCGAGGACGGCATGTGGCGACAGCGACGTGAGGCCGACGACGGGACACCGATGGATTGAGCGGGAAGGCGAATTCAGAAACTATTACTATGGCACGCGACGCAATTCCATTGTGGAGACATGGAGCAAGGCAGTCATCGAGGGTGAACATGGCTCCAGCGAAGGAGAGCTCCCTCAATCGCTGAGCACTTTTTACTCGTCCTTCCTGTCCTCCTTTTTGGCGATGCTGAATGGAGAGCGCACCGCCCTTCCCAACATCTTTCCTGACCCAGAACGCACGCTCTCTGCCATCATCCATACCACTCTTACTGTTCTCACACCACCTCCCGCTCAGCGTCTCGCTGCACTCTTCCACAATGGCAGCACCGCAACAGCATTCAAGGACGTAGTAAAACTTTACCAAGCATCCGAGGAGTTTGCACGAGGTGCTGAGAGAGTTCTCGAGAAACTACGTGTATCTGTTCCTTCCCTGTTAGCTCCACCCACTTCTCCAAACGAAGGAAAACATTCCAGAAGGCGTTCTATGCGGATGTCGATGTCTTGGCGGTCGATGAGTAGCGCGGGCAGAGCGGCAAACGTGGGGGGTGGCGGCGCAGGCGAAGGTGAAGAGTGGGATCAGTGTTTGTTTCAACCTTTCCTCGATTTCCAGGCCGACTTTGGTACCCTCGAGAGGCGGTTA
>JBBPPN010000458.1:0-10579 GCA_038091995.1 Leccinum holopus
AGCGCTCAGCTTGCGCAGGCGGATCGTAAGTTGATCAATGATCAAGCAGAGTGGCTTGCGGCGTCGCGGCGAGCTCACCTCACTGTGACCAGCGTGGGCCCGGCACGGATTGCTGTGCAGAGTGAACTTGAATGGTTCGTGAGGCTGCCTCATGTGAGGGCCGGAAATGCGGACGCACCGTCAGTGCATCATCACCACAGCGGCGACAGTACGAGGTTGCTCAGGGCAAACGCGGGCAAACGCATGTCGGCGTGGTGCCGTCCAAGTTGTCGCATCAAGTTGTCACATTTTACTAAGTTGCAACACTTCGTAATCTTGCGAAACTTAAACAGCGAGAGTTGAGCAGAACCGGGATTGCTAGATCGTTGTAGAATGAGCAATGCGCGCCATGTTGAGACATTTTCGGATCGCCGAGGTGGCAGAACATGCCAATATCCGAGGAACAAGCCGCCGACTTCCAAGTATACAGTGACTACAAAATTCTTTACTGATAGTAGTAGCTCCACGTCCGAAGGCCCCAGCGCGCTTGTACGTATAAAGCAGATTCTTTCCGGGAAGCCCAGCGCTTAACACACGACGAAGAGACAACTAGACCATTGTTGACTGGGCTTTTCAGCCGTTTTCTGGCGGTCGTCGGCCGGTTGCCTCCTTTCAAGCTTCCAAGCCACTTGCTTACATTGCTTACCTCCCTTCTTCGATGGAAACGCGCTAACCCACGTGCTAACCCAACCCTCCACCCGCGTCAACGACCTCCAGCTTCATGTGCTAGTGACATTGTTGTCTGTGCTATGAGCGTTCCCTCTCCTGGTCCACCTGATGATGCCTGCGAACATGTTTCTGCGGTAGACTTACCCTATGTGGACGAGAGAAGTCCTATCCCAGTAAGGCGCTATACCCGAGATCGCATTCCATGATGACTTCACCTCAGAGTGACTCACCCACTTCGATTAATCGTACGACTTGCCACTCGTTACGAATCGTGGTCGATTCTATCGATCCATCATTCACCGATGTTGGAACCTTCCAGCCCATCTCTCCGAGAAGTTATCCTGCCACCGTGACCGCGGGCAGAAAACACTGCACTCGAACCGTCATATGCAGAGTACTGTGGTCCGCTTCGTGTGCGGACCTCGACTTTAGACCAAAATGTGGCACGGCGTCTTCGGTGACAACAACTTTTTCCAATTACATGGGGAAGCATGTGCACGCCTCCATTTTGACCAATCGGTCTAGGGATAGGGAATATCAAATTTCACTGCTCATAAAAGTGCTTGGGGTACACGTGAACAATACTCCGAGCGGCTATTGCATTCGATCCATGTCGATGAGATTGCGAACAAAGAAAAGGTGATCACTACATTCGACTCACAGCTGCAGGAAACCAGTTTGGTGGTGAGCATGTCGAATTTCCTGTTCAAGAACAAGAAAATTCATGTTTTTTTTTTAGGCAACTGTGCTGCTGAATGCCGACCTTGGCTTTCTCTAAACACTTTCGGTGGCGCCAACTTCATCCTTGTCTATATATCACTGGGTAGCAAGCATGGCGAGCATCATCTCATTGGTCTTTATGGTACATTATGAACCGTGCCCAGGAAAAATTTCTCATGCACGATACGTGCCAGGGTCTCTACTAACTTGAATAGATGGACTGAATCATTCAATTCTTGCAAGGATTCTGGCACAACAGACATGGCCTTGAAATACTTGCTACTATGGTTTGCAGCCTGTCGCGCGCTTTGCTCATCTAGGGGTGAGTACTATCCTGACCCGATGTGCACTGACGGTTGAGGGTTTCTGTGACCACATTTTCACAGCAAAGTTGAACTCCTTTCCATAGGTGCTGCGATTCAGTGATACTATCAAGATGATCATAGAACTTTGCGGTTTGGTGCGGGTGTCTTCATGCTAATGATGACCTTCCTGGTGGGATGGTGCATCGAGTCCATTACCGACTAGGTCAGTATCTGTTCCAGGCCAGAATGTCATTTTTTGCCGGTGTCTCGGAGCTAGGTTTCTGAGTCTGCAGGTTGTTCGCGCATAAGACCCCATCCGAGGGAGAATCATACCACGGATGATATTCCGCAACGAGTTAGAACTGTGATATTCCAAACTGTGTCCTCTCGGACTCCTTGGTTACAGTAAATAAATATACTTCCCCTTTGTCTTATGGTACGTATGGTAAACTACTCTATGGTCATCGCGGGGGATTTCCCCAAGTGATTTGGATGTGAAACTTGTGATATGGGGAAAACGTGCATATCTCTTCGTAGCAGGGAGTGGTCTGATGCACACAACGCTGGGTAACTTTGGAAGCCCGGCCACCGAATGTCGTGCGGTATTATCGTGAGGGTAAGTCATAGCGTGGTCGAGCGTGTCCATTGAACGAAACAGAGCAAGGAAACCCGATCGTGGCCGAGTAGTGCCAATCTGGCGTCTAAGCTTGGGAATCCTCGTTTTGTTCAGTGATGGTTTGTTCAGAGGGGGCTTGCATGACATGTCCTACGACACCGACCGATCTTAGAAATACGGCAGCTATCAGGCCAGCTACCAAGGAATTTAGCACACCCCGATCAGGGATAAGATAAGATAAAACACGCACCGAAGAATGCGAAAGCCGCACAAGTGTATTGAGCGAACTTGTAACCATCCAGTTCCGCAGACAATGGTGCATTCGTTCCATCAGCATTCAGAATCACTGCGAGTTTGGCTGACTCTGAGTTTACGACACCATTGAACACGATCGTGCTAATCGTGAGACCAAATGCGGTTCCGATCTGTAGAGCGCGGATGTGCAATCCAAGAATAACCTGGTACAAAACGAGAGCTTACCTGCGTCATGGTCTGGAACAGCCCACCAGCCAGACTTTGCTCGTGGGGGAACACAATCTTGGCAACAAAAATACTTCCGGCCGTGAACACAAAGTCGCCTCCAAACACAACCAAGATTGTGGATGGGAACCCGAATGCCCAATATGTGATTGACGGGTTGATGAGCGCAAACAATACACAAGCGGATCCGGTGACGAGGGTACCCAATACTTGAGAGAGCACCAACATTGGTCGTCAATGATCCATCCCAAATGATCAAAATCAGAGCAAGACGGCCTCACCAAAGAATACCACCAGTGGAAGTCTTCCTACCACCATGGCAACAAAACTGGTACAGAGACAACCCATGATGAACATGGGTAAAAACCGAACCATCGTGAGCACGGGCGTAAGCCCAAGGTAGTTTTGGTAATACAACTAAAGATGCGACGTGTCAGCACTCGTCACGCCATTGCACAATCAACCATACCTGAGCCCAGAATAACCAAGAGGAGAAACCAGACCAGTTTAGGAAAGCAACCACAAGAACGACGGCCATCCGGCCGTTAGCTCGTGCCCATATGGATGGTTTCATTAGGGGCGGCGGCGTCCAGAATGATTTGGGCTTATCGTAGTTACTGGCCGCTTTCTCCAAACGATGCTCCCAAGCAACGAAAGCGGCTACTAGGATCACGCCAACAATGAGGCAGGCGATTATATCTGGGTTGAATCAGTACAGGAACCTTGTGCCAACTGCAAAGTGCACACAATGAGTTCTCCAGCCTGCAATCGGCGCTTGGCCGAGGACGAAGACGATAAGGACCAAACCGGCAGTGACGAGCATTGCCCCAATCCAATCGACTCGTGTGTCCGCCTCCGAGGACAGCTCGTCAGCATCGAACGACACGAGACAACCCAAGACGCATAAAGCGGATAAACCCGCAGACACGAAAAATGGTGCACGCCAGTGCTCCCTGAGGAACTGTTAGGGCGCTTGGCATTTGTAGGAAAGACATGCTTACTTGGTAAGCTGTGCGAGTACACCACCAATGACGTTACCAAATGCACCACCGAGAGCGGCGCCAGTAGCAAAGGTTGCGAAAGCTATCGATCGGGCGCGCGAGGGAGGGAACGCGTGGGCCAAGACACCCAGCTGGGATGAAGTTGATGACCGGGCTTGTCTAGAATAGGAGAGACGATGCAACGCACCGCAGCGGGAATGGCAGCAGCTGCACCTAATCCCTGGAAACCTCGCAGGATGTCGAGGGTGAGACCATCTTGAATCGGCAAGAGTCAGACGACGCGGGTGGAGGGGAAACGACAACATACCGTTTGAGAATCCTAAACCGATCGCAAAAATGACTTGTACAAGCATGCCAGCCAAAAAACCCCTCTTGCGGCCGTACAAATCCGCAAGGCGACCGAAGAACAAGAGCATGCATCCCTAGGGCGGGGTTCAAAGAACGAGGGTACTCGGTGTAAAGGCTGACTGACAGAACTCAACGAATATGCGGACAGGAGCCATTGCAGTTGATCTTGTTGGATGTTATTCACCTTTCCAATGTCGGGAAGAGATATGGCGACCGTAGTCGAATTTGAAGTCTAATGCGGTGGTTAGTACTAGCTGAGGCGAAGATGGCGGACACAAGACGCACGTTGACAACCATCGCAAAGGTGCATGTCGCCACGATGCCAAATGAGCGAGCAAAACTACGCCGAGGAGTCGGTAATTGACCAGCAGAATGGTCCTCGGATGTATGCTCTTTAGACTGCGGGTGACCGAGCGGGGTGTCGGGTAGTGCGTCGCTGACGCTGGCGTCGGGTTCCATTGCAGACCTGGAATGGGCGGGACGGCGGGGAGTAGGGACTCGGGAAAAGGACAAGAGGTCCAATAATTTGGGTCGAATGGGAGGGCATTTTATACGAGTCGAGTGGATGGCAAAAGCGACGCACACAAAAAGTGAAAGTAAACACACGGACGTCGGACGCGGAGACGATCGGACATGACATCATGTCACGGTAGTAGTAGTACTGATCTACATATGTACTACCACCGATAACTAGTACTAGTAGCTTTCCACGGTTCCACCCCCACATTGATTCAACTTGAACACAAAAGAAAGTCGCCTGCATGCGTTCCTTTGCGGAAAAACTGCCGGAACTCTTACTGTATGTCTGCCGCGGTCCGATCCCACTGGTGCGCACTAACTTCCATGACAGAGCGGCGAGAGGGCAGGCGACGATAAATCAGTAACCCCGAGCGTGTAGGTACTAGTGTTTATCAAACGAGTGCATGAATCATCGTCCGGTCACTCTGCCTCTAAGCCACTACAGTAATGGGCCGCCACTCACCACCACTTGCGCCAATACACTGCGCTGATAAGGGGCCTCAGTAGTGCAAAGAACATATATCAATTGTAAGGAAATAGGGTGAGTTTTTTCGCTTGTTACTCAGTCTTCCAATAGTCGTCCCATCATGATAGAATTCCTGTATGCTATTAATTTCATTACTCTAGTATATCGTGCGCAAGGGGGGGCTATCACAACGCAATCGACTGTCAATAGAAGTGCATCCGTGACATTAAGTTTCCGCCGCTTGCCCGGGCCACCAGCCTGAGTTTGCTTCCGCGCTGAAGATCTTATTCGTGTCAGCTCGGAATTAGTTATCATGATCCTTTTTGATCCGCTCACGAACTTACTACCGCAACTGCCGAGTACCCTCACACGACCAGGTTACAGGAAAGAACCGCGGATCAGTTGGACGATACAGGCTGTGTGGAGGGCCGGGAGAGGCGCTCGCAACGACGATGGCATTGTCGGTGCCAGGGACTCCCGCCTGGGCATTTTCCAGGAGCTCGACGACCCGGCTCGTCCGTATCACCAACCACTCAGTGAGTCGCGCGCTACAGCGCACTCCCACCAACTATTACAGTCGGTAGTTTAGTGGCTTTGGAAGGGTGGCGGTCAACCCCGGATCCGATGTTATAAACATGAACTCTCAGGCTCCTAGTAGATCAAATTCATAAACATAACGGGAACATCCACGATGATTCAAGCAAGCTTCGCAAACCCAACCTGTAAAGTACCGTAATCGAACACGCTGTATACGCCCTGCAAGAAAGGAATCCCAATGCTCCAAAATGCTACGCCATACAGTCAGAACAAATCCATCTTCAGGAAGCTAGTATGGAGTCTCACCTGTGGGCGAGCGCCGGGCGACAATAGCACTGTAACATTTGGAAGAACCTTTCATGATTGGATTAAGTCTGAGAACTTCGGGAGGGATTTCAAATGTCTTGCCGCCGAAGGTAAAGCTCACTGTTGGGAAAGAGTCGCACGGTACTGCAGGCATGTCGATAAAAACAAGGTACCGAACATATTATAGCGTAACTCACGGTAATAGAGACCATAGCCTCTATGTTCGTCGAGGGTGCCACCGATGCGTCCGTACAATTCTGAAACCTGGTTCCAATCTCCGAAGATGAGGTTTGCACCAGTGTCGAAAACAGCAGGTACATTTTCGAGGATTTTATCACCATCAACACGAACGTCGTCCATGGAGACCTGCCAGAATCCCTACATGAATGCCAATGTCAACAACATGCACTCCCATCTACCATTTTAACTCACAGGATTTGTTACGCGTGTATATGCAATGTCACCATTGTACAGCTTACTGTTTGCTCCACCGAGATACATCTCGGCCCCAGAAGACGTGAGTTTGAATGAGATTATCGGATTTACTAGCTTATTTTGTCTGAGAAGTGATTCAAACAGCGGCGAAGCACCAAATTTCGAGACGGACGGGAAGGCCAATCCCAATAAACCGTCTGCAGGGTATTCGTTTCTGCCCACCTGAGAAATAGATGTTGCAGAACCAAAGGTCTGATGGTCTGCCTAGCTCAGTGGCGTCAGAATTCAATGGTCGTGTTCATAAGTGATATAAAACATACAGTGAATCCACCAATGCTTATATTATCAGTATATCGATTACCTTTGACGATGGTTCCCACTGAATATCCGAGTTGAAATGGCTCCTGTTTCTGAGACGATTGGGATGCTTTGGGATCCCAGAGGTCGCGATCTGCAGAAATCCCACTACAACCGGTCTCTAGCACCCACATATCGCTGTGTTGCCCGGGCCAGTGACTTGAACAAAAACAGCTGTATGAACTAAAAGAAGTACCCACGCCGAACCAGTGTCGATGTAGACTGTGACATAGATCAGGGTAAAAATATAATATATAAGAATGATACGAGAATTTACCCTTCAAGGTCTGGGGAGGAGTGCCAATCGAAATCTCGCCCATCCAGATGCTATTTTTATTGCTTGTCAGCGGGACATTAGCGCCACGGGAGCCTAGTCCGGACTTCCTCTGTTTCACAGCGAAAGGATGCGTGGTCCCCGTGTTCATCTCGTAATTGTCCAGGCCACTAAGGATCTTCCTAAAAAAAGTTTGAGCAGTCAAGATGTCATGGTTCGTTCCACGTACTCCTCGACCGATGTGCCATGAGAGCTGATTGCGTCTCGGACATCAATGGTTGTGTTGAAGTTCAAAGAGGAAGAATGTCTGGTGAGCGGTATGGCTATGCCACCCGCGTTCCAGTCTGGTATAGGTTTCGCAGTGGCCAGAGAAACCAGTCTACCGGCGACTGCAAGAACATTGATGGTTATGGTGATGAATCGCATTGTAGATGAGTGGAAAGGAAAAGGACCGGCGGTTATCAGGGATAGAAACAAAACAAATGATGCATAGGTCAAACTCAGGAGGCTGATGGACTGGAAGATGGTGCCATGGCGGGTGGTATCATACAAGCGGGGAGCAAGAACGTGGCGCAAAACGGAACTGGGTGATTTGAAGATTGTTTTAGCATATCCTTCCAGATATCTGAGTGGCCGAAGGCCGAGGAGACAGCTCTGTCAGAAGCCATCTGTTTTTCAAACATCCTTCCAGCGAACAATTGTGATAAAGCAGCATGACTCACTCTATTTTGACTAGTAGATGCCACAACACTCTGAAACGAAGAATAAATGATCGCGACACAACACTTCGGACCTAGTATGTAACTTTAGACACCTACGAACCTTTGAGTCAACAGTTGCAATTAGGCCGGCAGATCGGAGATCGGCTAGCGTAAAAACACTACGCGCGAACAAAATTCCTGGACCCTTTAGCGGACAGGTTTGGGGAAACTCGTATCAAACCGCCGGTCCCGGTACCGGGATCCGTTTGGCAGGCGTGGGTACTAGATTATGGCGTGGGGGAGTTCGTCACGGTCGAATTGCATCCTTCCTGCGGTCCAGCTTATCCTTCATTGGAAAAATTGAGATCGTCGAGTGAGGTCCAGACGGTACGGCGTGTGGGTCTACTAGGACCGGAGAGCCTATTTATGGTAAGTATAACTACTATGTCACCCCGGCCGCGGGGGTTTTCCCCACAGTGACAAAGGCTCTCCCACCAAACTCATTCTGCGATGGTTGCCAGCTCAGGATCTGCACAGCAGGGATTGCCTACGTCCAGAACGCCCTTACTTGGTAAGTGTGTCTCTTTCCAAGACAGTGACCCCACGCGGACGGCGCCAACCGGAGACTCCGGGTCGTTACTCGGCGGAGTCACTGTCGTCTTAATGACAGGCGTTGTTGATCCGTTTGCGCCCAGCACCAGTACATTCAATACAGAAAAAGTTCAGGATCTCGTTCTGCAGTGTCCTAGCGCTTGCCGTTGCTGCTGTATTGGGATTGTCGACTCTCATACTATGGCACGTCAAGGATGTCCATCCCACAAACGAGATCGAGAGAGTTGGAAAACTCCCAGGTGAGTGCGGCGGTCGTGTCATGGCTCTCGCAGGCGTCTGACCAGACTGTCACAGTCATGGGGTACAATAGTGAGTCGTCCCGTCGTATTGGTCTCGACGACGCTCAATTTCCGCTGTCGGCTAGCTTGGAATGCGTACTATGTAAGTGCCGTCATTTCAGAACGTGTGTTGCGAATTCATGTCCCCGTCTGGCTGGTATAGTGCGCCATCAACGAATCGCTCATCATCGAGACTACTAAATTGATGAAATCCCTTGGTCTTGCGGTTCGTATTGATCGGTTGTGTGTCATGGTCGAGCACACTCGAATCTAGAAATAGGATGCAGGGTACGACCATATCAATCTCGATGACTGCTACTC
The DNA here is from genome assembly GCA_038091995.1 of Leccinum holopus. NCBI lineage: Eukaryota > Fungi > Basidiomycota > Agaricomycetes > Boletales > Boletaceae > Leccinum > Leccinum holopus. Next base: position 8,985 of record JBBPPN010000458.1, read on the forward strand.
GGAGAAAAAACGGAGTCCCGAAGGGGACATTGTCGCGAGTTCGTTGGTTTCGCGCCTGGTAAGACGTTGACGTTGACGTCCTTATAGACAAGGAGAGGTTCCCCTCGGGAATGAAGGCCTTGACGGACCAGATTCATGATTTGGGCTTGTAAGTTGGACAGTGTATCTCGTTTGGTAGATAGCTCATGTTAACGATCGTGCAGCAAAGCGGGTATTGTGAGTTGTGATTCAACTGTCTTCCTTCGTATCTGTACTGAACGCAACGCAACAGTACAGCGACTCTGGATGGTTCACTTGCCAGTTATACCCTGGGTCGTATCAGAACGAAGCAAGGTCAGTTCTGTCTTTCTCCCAATCCTCTAGCCAACGAATATTTAACACTTTTATAGAGACATCAAATTGTTCCAGGACTGGGGCTTTGATTATCTCAAGTGTGTATGCTCAGCGCATGCAGCAAGGTCGTGAAATTGACCTTTTGTTTCTGCAGGTATGACAACTGTGCCGTCCCGTTCGACAATCTTACAAGGGAAAATATCATGGGCCGTGAGTTCATCCATGACGACATTAACTTTTTGGATTTCAAGCGAATATTGTACAGGGTACGAACGTATGGCGAACGCCATCAACAATCTAGCCGAAGTTTCTGGAAGACCATCCATCTTCTTGTCGATGTGTCAGTGGGGAAGGGTATGCGGCACGCATCTAAACCGATCTTCTATGCTCATATGTTTAATTAGCAACAAGGGTGGGTATGGGCAAGGAAGTATGGCCAAAGCTGGCGGGTAAGTGATTGACCAACGTGTTGTTTCCGCATTCACCACGAATCTTGTCTTTCAGACAACGGGTGATATCGGCAAGTCGTTCTTGATGTGGCATGATCTCCGCCTGACCGAGGGCCTTAGGAGCTAGCTGGTCATCGATCGCGAGCCTCATCAACCAGTCAGTGGGCTGTACCTGCCACCTTTTAGCTGCTCTGAAACCGTTTCTAGAAACTCTTTCTACGTCTGGGCCACCGATTTTTATGGACACGGCGATATGGATATTGTGAGTCATTCTATGTACACCGCTGAACTATGGCTTACACTTGTCTAGCTGGAAGTGTGAGTAACACGGTGGTGTCTCGTTATCTACCGCTCATGGCAACGAAAAAGAGGGAATGGCGACATGTCGTATGAGGAAACCAAGACGCATTTCACCGCATGGGCTCTCATGAAATCGCCTCTGTTGATCAGCCTTCACGTGCGTGTTTTTCTCCGATTGCAATAGAAGTCTGAAGACGGAATTATCCATCAGCTCGAGACAGCAAGCAAGGAGTCCCTCGAGATTCTTACCAACCCTGAAATTATCGCCATCAACCAGGACCCTGTCATGGGCACCAGCGTCTCGCCCTTCCGATGGGGCATCAATGTAAGTGACTACGCTCTCGTGCGTTTAGGCCCGATGATCGACCTGCGAGCTCAGCCCGATTACGTGAGCAACGATACCCACCCCGCGCAGTACTGGAGCGGTCCCAGCCAGAATGGCACTGTGTTTATGCTCGTGAGCACTTTCGTCTTCGTCAGCCTTTTGCCAATCACTGAAGCGAGGCAGATCAA
>JBBPPN010000459.1:0-10576 GCA_038091995.1 Leccinum holopus
CCGACATTGAGTGGTGGCGAGTGTACGATGGCCAGTGCGACACTGACCTCCAAGATCAGCCCCGCGACGACCCCCAGGCATTGGACACAGATGTCCTACCGAGTGGCACGGTAACACTCTCCCCCGGCGCAGCTTCCCTGCATCTGCCAGAGCACTTTGGCTTCCCCTCCCACTCGATTCAGGTGCGCGGCTTCTTATACGAGACCGCCGTCGCGCTCTGACCCGCCATCCTGCAGTCTCCCTTTCCTGACCCTTTTGCTGCCCTGTCCATTGCACCTTATTCACCCACGGGCAGCAATCGCAGTCGAGACCTGTCAGTGGAGTCAACGCCAGAGCTGCCGCCAGCATCACTCGAGTCCGTCCAGTTTAGTCTCGCGAGCCCGGTCTCCTTCTCTTTGGGCGATCACATCCAATTCTCGCTTCCCCTGACGCGACCAGGTGGCCGGCATGTCCATCCCTTGTTTGGCACACGTTCAGTCTCAGCCCCTGCCTTGTCCCATCAAGAGACCCTTGAACCTAATTTCGCAGATATGGGCGGCGATTTCTTCTCCCTCGACCAAAACCTCTTCCAATAGTTGTAACGCCCCAGCCGGCTTGCCACCGCCATTCCCCAACACTCCATCGATACCTCAAGTGCGACCCTATCTCTTCTTCATATTCACTTCATTTTTAATGCATTTTAACCCGTCTCTTGCATACCATTCATCCTAGTATTCTCACGTTAACGCCCTCATGACTTACGTGAAAATTCCCTGTGGGTCTGACACGAAGACGGGCAGCGCAGGGGACGCCACATATACTTCCCTTCATGTTTACTTGACAATTCACGATCCAGTGATGCCCTTGATGTCCTGCATATACCACTTTTTTCACTTTTCTTCCGACTACCGTGTTTTTTGCTTCCTGTTGTTCAAGCCGCAAACGTGGCCGTTTCATGCTCTCTTGCCCATCACTGTAACGACTAGACATGCACGCGTTTCCTGTTTTCTTGCTCTCCCTCGTTTCAGTTACGATCTTGCCAAGAGCCTTCCCCCCCAAAAATCACATACATACACCTAAGCGCGCTATGTAATAGTGCTGAATGTGACACGCTAGTCTTTTCGAGGCTGGTCAACTCCGCAAACAATCGCGTAATCTCATGGAGCGATATCGTCAAACCTGTGACCCAAATGACATCGAATATGGGCGTTCGCCAAAGATTTGGCAACAGGCGTCACGGGCGTCGAGCGGGCCTGACACTGCATGTCGTGGCACGCGTTTTGATAAAGTGATCCGGGCTGACAGTCGCATGACTATCTTTTCATTCCTGCAAAGACTTCGGGGCCAGATACTTTGCTCCACCGTGAGGCCGCTATAGGCCCATATTGAAACTGGACAGCTGGAGGCGGATTCTGGCGCCCATTAGGTCCCGATTGGCCCGACGGTGGCTGGTTCCCTATGCTTTGCTGCGACTGCGATTGAGCCAGACGCGCCTTCCACGCACTTCGGATGACGGGGCACCGAGCGAGAAGCTGGGGATGAACACGTTAGAAAGAAAAGATCACCAAGAAGACGTGCCAACCATCGGTTTCTCCACTCCATCGGCGATGCTCTGTATAATGTTGTTCACGACCGTGCGGAAATTGCCATGAGGTTTGTCATCTCTAAATCGCATCATGCGCCACCGATCGCGTTCAGAATCCCAGTGCACTTCGACGACCCGATCGTCAATTTGCTCCCCAGACAGTTTTATCCTGTGAATACCGTCAAGCACAAGGGTCAATAGCGGACATCGTAGGTAAAACCTACTGTTCCCATTCATCATCCTCTATGTGTAACTCATCATATGGCTCGTATTTCGGTTGTCCACCTTCATCCCCACAGTACATGTGAAGGCCAAAGAAAGGCTTTGCATGAAATTCGGGCTGGGATGGATTAGACTTTGACGGGGGAAAGCGGAGAACAAGTTTGAAGTCGATCGAGTTCTCCGAGGGGGGCTTCCACTTCAATCTGCGTGAGAGATAATTTAGGTAATGGAACCCTAGCACGAGGTGGCTTGCACTCACATATTCGTGTCCGTACCTGCGACATATGAGGTCTCTCGACAAGTATATATGAGACCATCGTTGCCGTGTTGTAACTTGGGTATCACAAGCCTGAATACGTCTTCGATACCATACGAAAAACTTATATCCTTGACCTGAATGCTGAATCCATATTGAAAACTGAGTTAGGGTATTGCGATGAGCGCTTACTCGAACGGTATACTCTCCGATATTTGAGGAATTTGTTCTCTGACTTTGCACCATGGTCTATAAAAACGTTCTTTCAAGCGCTACCAAGAGAGTCAGTGAGAGTGCCGGAATAGGCGATACTACGTACCCCATAGCGTTTGTCGAGAGATCGCGACATGACGTTCTCATTGTCGAATACCAAACAATCGAATACTAGATAGCGAAGCGTTTCCTGCGCGCAAGATGTCAAAACACTGCTTTGGGCTAACGTTGAAGGATTCAACACGCACTCTCTTACTTATAGGCTCCACATCCACTACAAGCTCTCCGTCCAATATAGTGTCCATGAGCGAGTCTTTGGGTCTGTCTGGGTGAGGAAACCAGAACCCAGAAACTTCGTGGTAGGAGTTGTGCCGGTCGATCTGTACAGAGTCGGTGACCATGTCAGGGTGAATGTGGTCGGACGACCTACCAGATATACGACCTGACTTCCACCTTGGGGGTCAGTTTGCAGGAAAAATAGGACCCGAATCCCGTCAGACTTTTCGCAAACCCAGTAGCTATATGGATGAAGTTAGCCATGCGATATGTGGCAGGCGAGGTTTGTAGTACTCTCGACGTTCGAGGTCTGCCAGGTGGTTCAACGAAAAGCTAACAGGCTGACTTCCTGGGAATCTTAAAAGGGGTTGAGCTGACTGCCAGTACCAAAAAAACACAGGAAGGTACCGATCGTGATCAAGCTGGCAAAGTCTTGCCACATGCCTTTTAAGCCATAACTCCTGCTCTGAACCGCGTGGAACACGGAAACCAGGGATTTCCGGGACTGGAGACATTCAAACTGAGGTTTCAGAGTTGTGTGGTCTTTCAAGAACGACGCGCCACTTGAGCCAGACATAAAAGTACAGAACAACGCGTCCAGCTCGCTCTTGGCACAGGCAGTTGCTTACGTAACTCTGGTTGTGCTCACAAGCCATGCGGATTAACTTGAATCATGCCATTGAATACTAAAGAGAGTGAAATCGAAATATGCTACGCTCTACAACAGTTAACGTTGTTCATCGGTCCTCGGCCCATTCCTGGGATCACATCGTCAGCAACAATATCGTCGTTGACAATGTTTATCAACTTACATTCTCTTTCTTGATCTGCGCCTGTTAAAATACAATTCAGCATACGATTCTGGGTAGCCACGAACAAGGAATGTACCTCTTCTTCGGGAGTGAAGTCGTTGACAATGTTGAAGAGCTTCCGGATTTCCTCCGGAGTCTTGCCCTTAATCATGTTTGCGACGGTTTTGCAGCCGACATCCCTGAGGGGGGCGGTGTGATGCGTTTGAAATTGGGTGAAAAAAAAACACCCCGCTTACAAAAGGGACTTGATGTCGAGGTAATTTGCGGCGAGGATGATCTCGAAAAGCATTTCCTGGTCGACAGTGATGAACTTTTGGTCCCATTCACTAATGTCGGTCGTGCGCTTGCGTGTTTCGTCCTGATTCTGGTCAGACTCTGCGCTGGGGAGAGGCTCCCCGCGGTGGTGCTCGCAGTACTCCAGGACCTAACCCATGTTGATGATCAGCTGATGCTCACACAACGACTCGATTTACGACTCAATGTTCACCTTTTTCAGCACACTGGATGACACGTTGGGCAAGGGAATGGGTTGATCGCTCTCGCCGACGTCTAGAACGAGTAGCTGTAGAATGTTCGATTTTTAAGTGAGAAGAGGGGGGCTTACCCTCGAGCATGTTCTTTATGAGAACGCTGCGCTCGACAACTTCCTTGTCGGCATGGAAATGTTCGTTATCGGAGGTGACGAGGAGGACCATTGTTGAGGGGCTGCGTGAAAGGTGTGTGGCAGGAGGGCGCTTTACTTGAACCTGTTTGTCACGCTCTGTGGCTCTACCGTTCAACATGCCCCTCCCTTTCATTTCCCGCTCCTGTCAGCTCGCTACATCTCCCTTCTCTATCTTAGGTCTCTATTTACCCTTCCATACTCCTGGAATGCACCTCACCGTCTTTGTAAATAGGTTCCATCCGTACCGCAACGAAACGTGCAGGAGGCACCGTTCGCAATCACGGCGGCTCTCCCGGAAAACGTCTTGGCCTCAAGAAATTTTCAGGTAGCTCGGTTCCTCGAGCGCATATATTCTGTGCTGACTGGCCTAGATCAGTATGTTATCCCTGGCAACATAATCGTCCGCCAACGCGGAACCCAGTTTCATCCTGGGCAAAACGTATTTGCCAATCCATTTTCTGCTTGCACGACATACTCACTCGGAGCAGGTCGAGATGGGTCGTGACCATACCATATATGCCGCGGTGCCGGGCTATGTTCGATTTTACAAGCAAAAGTGGATGCGGACCGAACGTAAATTCGTCGGTGTTGTCCTCAATCGCGGCGAAAAGCTTCCCAGGGACGAGACGGCCCTCGGGCGTAGTCGGTACTGTGGACTCGTGAACCTCACAGCTCTCAAGTCCGGGCCTTCCCTGCCTTTGACATCGTGATTCATGGCTACTAGCTATGCTGTGCCGGGAGATCATTTAGGTGTCCATCGGATATCATTGCTGTAGTAACACGCACACGCTAATGCCATAATTACCGCCGTTTTCCCGGTGTTCGTAGACATTGACCGTCATGTCTTACCAGCTCAGTGTCTCACCTCTGAAGCCGCAAGGTGGGCAGCACAAGGTACTGCCAAATATTTTGATTGGTGAGAGCCAGCTCGACATTAGATATTCCGCCAGAGGACACCATCGTTGCTCTCGGAACCGAGCTCCTCGACTCGACAGCAGGATGGAAGAAAGGGAAAATCTTCGCCAAAAACAAAGTCCTCACCTTGTCTCGACCAAAGGGACCCGCTGACGGGGCTCCATGGCACTGTCGGGTCAGCGAGCACACAAGCGAGGATGCCACTTTCGACGAATTCTGGAGTAAACTTGGGGTGAACAAAGCTGAGAACGAGAAAGAGTTGCACATTGTTTGCATTTCCCCAGTATTCACCGTAGGCTCACCTGTGCTACCAGATTCATGGGGGTCATCAAGAAAGTCGCTCAAGTGAAGCGTATATCTGACACACAATCAATCTGGACCCTCTACTACACATTCCCGCCCCCTGTCTCCCCGCGCGTCTTTACCGTGCTGCAGACCGTTCGCTTGCTTGAATCTTCTCCAAAGTCAGGGTAAGTCACATTTTTATCAGACCGACCATTCAATCTTTTCCAACGACGGATCAGAATCATTGTTTCCATTCCCATCGACTTGCACGAAGATGATGAGCTTGCAAAGATAGAAGAGAAGGGTGTAAAGGGGAGATACGTCTCCGTCGAACGTCTCCTTGAGCTAGAAGATGGGAAGGTGGAATGGCGAATGGCCACCTCCAGTACCCCAGGCGGAAGCATCCCCTCCTTCATCACCGAGAGTAGCCTGCCTGGCCAAATAGCAGCGGTATGCGTGTCCCCTTGTAACGACTGCACATCATTCACTTTGATTTATAGGACGTTCCGCATTTTCTCAAGTGGTTCCACACGGTGCGCGAGAAAGGGAATAAATAAAACACACTAGTCATGTTGTACAGCTGTGCTCAGCCAAATAGTACAGCTTCGCTGTCTCTTACGCGAGTTCGAGGTATCGCTCCACTAACAGGCAATCAGCGAAATCCATCTTATGCATTACATCGCCCTTACCTTCCCAGTTGGTCACCGCTTGATTCCACAAACGTACTTCGTGCTCCCTCGTTCCGCCATAGTGTTCAACGAACTCGTCGCCAAAAACTTCGCGAGCTATACTGTCTGGTCGCATCATTCTTGCAGTCGCCGCTTCCAGTGAACATGGCAACATGACAACCTATTTCCGAATCACGACTGAGATCGAAGTGTAGACAAGACAAGACAAAGAACACTCGCCTCTCTCTGAGAGGATCCATTCTGGAACTCGCTCACGGGCGGTATCGTCAACTTCATTCGTTTTTCAATACCTCTAAAGCCCAATTTGAATATAGCACTGAGGGCGAAGTATGGATTCATGTCTGCGCCAGGTACGCGGACTTCAAATCTTGTTGCTGCTGGCGCCACTGAAGGGGGTGATATGATGCGGACTGAGCAACCTCTGGAGTCATAACCATAAGTTACGGCATTTGGGGCCCAGTACGCCTCTCCCCCAACAAGTCGCTTGTACCCGTTGATGGTAGGGACAAGCTATATGGCTTGTGAGCAATTGCTCTAATCGATGACATTGTATCGGCTTACCATCGGCATCACTGAGAACAAAACATTAGCCCATTTTTATCAACTCAAATCGCAAAACACAACTTACCATCGGGCAGTCCATCTAGCAAACCTGCCAAAAATTGCTCAGCAAGCAGCGAGATGAATTTAGTATCTTCAAAAGCTGCATCAGTGCGCCCGTTTGGATGCTCAGGGTCTGAAAATGCGAAGATATTCGAGCCGGAATGATCTTGGAGCGAGACGTGCGTATGACTTCGAGGTAGTGAGCTATCTGTCCAGAGTTGCATCTGGAATATGGCTTACCCGCTGCATCCAGGCAGCTGATTACATGTCGTCATCAAGATCTTACAAATTGCGCGACAAGCCACTTACATTCCCCCAAGGTTTCGCCATAAAACTTGGAATGACTCCATGCTTCATCCCGATGCTCTTTGCCAAGAATTTGAAAAGTATGGCATTGTCAGCCATACGAAAGGCTGAAGTGTAGGCCAATGCAGTTTCTAGCACTCCCGGGCCAGTTTCCGTGTCTGTAGAGAGTGAACACTCGACAATTGTAAGCTGCATCATGATTCAATGACGTACGATGTCCTTCCACATCGATCTGGAACTTGAGGCTTTCGTCGAATAGCTCGTTGAAGTATACTTGATTCAGTTGGGTGCGGAGAAGGGAATATCCGTGCACTGTTACGCATTTAGAACATTTATTCGAAATTGGGACTGAACGAAACGAACTGACTTCCGGGAGTCAGCGGCTGAAGCCCGGAGAACTTTTTCTCGGCAACAGACTCGGCCGTCTCTGTAATTATAGAGCATCACGGGATGCGCTTTCTCGCAATGTACATGATGTTACCTTTGAAGTTGAAATACTACCCCACATAAGTGCAACGACCCCGAGTTGATGAGAAGGCTCACTTCATACTCGATACCCGCAATACACTTGAGATCCATTTCCGTGGCGCGTTCGCATGTTAAACGGAGGACGCCACGCGGATCGACACACAAGGGCTTTAACGAGACTGGGTCCAAGAAGGAGACGAGAAAGAAGGGTACGTTGTTTTCCCATGGAATCCTACGATAGGTCGAGAGGTCTACTTGAGCCAGAAGATCTCGGTAGCCGTTTTCTCGGTTGGAGATTGCGAGTTCGCGCACGTAAACCGCGTCATGGATGTCCCAGCCGCTATTGGCAAGTGAACACGTAGAACCACGAGTAGCTCAGGATGAGCAGAAAACAGCGGACTCACAAGATGACACTGCAGAATCCAAATCCGCCCGAAGATACAGCACTCAAGAACTTGGATTTCGACTGCGTGTCCTTGGTCGTTGAGCCTAGCATATATCAGGTCAAGTGTGCTTACCATGTACTTTCCCCGCAGAACACCGTCAACTGGGACAGAATATGATTAAAGGCCTCAATATGTCATGAAGCAATAGACTGAATCACCATCTATGCCTGTTCAACAAGATTAGACCAGGTGGAAGCCCAGACCGAGGACCGAGGGCTGTAACTCACCCGCCACTTTAATCTTGGCATCATACCGCAAAAACCGTTCAAGTTCCTCAAGTGTCTCAATGTTAGTCATGAGGGTATGAGATTGTCAAGGGAGGTGCCACTGCCAGTGATAGTGCCAGAAGCGGATGCAAATGACTCAGATTTACAAAATGGTAGTTGGATCATTTTCCGACGTCAAGTGCCAGTGAAGATGGGTTATCTGCATCGCAAAACTTTACCGATTCCTGCCCAAGTTTCTTGCCTATCTTTTATTGAATCTCGACGGCTTCTCGTGGGCTCAGGTGCGGCTGAAGCTGACCATGATTTTCCCCGGCCACTAGTCCCCTGAAAGTTGCATGCTTAGACGATGGATCTGTCCGCCTTTATGATCTAGACGCGTTCAAAGTGCTCAAAGCGATTCGAGGCTTGGATCCGGTTTCCTCGATTGCCTTCCACTTCCAGTCACCCACTTCTCATCTGTGGGTGGCAGCCGGGCGACAGGTGAGTCAGACGACCAATGCTCGTGTTCCTTTACTCACTTCGTTCCTGCGGTATCGCTCAAGACGCTTCTGTTTTCTCTGGAGACAGACAAGCTTATCTTGACGTCCTCGGACGTCCTGCGAACGCTAGACATAGGTGTTGATGATGATGATATTATAGGCGAGGTGAGGGTTACTAGCACTCCGAGCAAGTTCAAAGAGCGAGCCATATTAACAGCATGGTCGACTAGCTTTCCATCAACATAAAAGGAACCAAGATGGCATTTTGCATGGACTCTGGCTCGGTCGGGGTAGTTGATCTACAAAGTTTCGAAATCACGCGAATGAAGCAAGGCCATAGCAATGTGAGTCACGGTACATCGCTCGCGCGAGGTCGATTTTTCACTCTTATTTCTAGGTATGCGGCTCGATTCGATTTATTCCAGATCGCCCAAGTGAACTTGTCAGCGTGGGGTATGACTATACTTTGCTGCATTTTGACTTTACGCAAGGACGCGTGCTTTCTCGAGATGACTTGAGTTGGTTTTCCATCATGGCGGGGTCAGGCAGTCTGATGACTCCTGGTATTCAGCGGCCGCTCCTCCGTCTGCCGGTGTCTCACTGTCGCCACCATTCGTACTTTCTCTTTCAATATCGCCGACCGGGATAATTGCTGCTGGCACTGCTAATGGACTCCTGTATATTGGCACTAGCGGCGAGAAATCATCGGAAGCCTCAAGTGGTGGACAAAAACGACAACGCAAATGGCAGGGATTAAAAACGGATGGTAGAATCCTCTCCGACGCTGCAGAGGGGCCCATTGTCGCCCTGTACGTCCGTTGCGTCGATTTGCCGAAGTTATTTATCCTGCCTGCAGAGCCTTCACCGAGCCGCGAGAGCTTCTGGCCTGCACACTCCTTGGCAAGATCATACAATACCAAATCTGTGGGTCAGCTGCAGGAGGTACACTGAGATTGGAGCCCCGATGGACGGGAGAAAGCAAAGGGACCTATAAAGTGAATTCGGCCGTATCTTCAGAGGGGTTCATCATCATAGGCGGATTCCACAAAGATGGAACAGGTGTTATTGAAGTGTGGTCTAGTAGTTGTTAAAAGCAGTAGGTATAGTCGAAATGTCGGTTGAATGAAAGAAGAAAAAGCCCATGATCACTGCGTCTTCTTTTCCTCAATATCTGCTATTCGGCGAAGGTAAGAATCCCTCTCCGTTTTCAGTCTTTCCAAATATTTTTCGTCCGAAACGGGTTGGCCAAATATTGAAAGCATGCGATCCATTATCGATGGGGAGGTAGACGATTCGGATGGAGTGGGCTGCAGTGTCGTAGGTATGGAAAGCTCTGCGGGTGGAGTTTGACCAGCATTGGCGGGACTGTGCATCGTGAGTGGTTCTCGAGCTGCCGACTTGGTAGAGACATAATTTATTCGGAAAATGTTGAACTCGTTGAAGCCCCACTGGAGAAGTGTACACATCAGTGCACCTGTTGTGAGGCCAGGTACTAGACCACGTCTACCCCCTGAAGTAAACGAGGTTAACGATGAGGACAAAAATGGGTATGGCATTATCAGACCCACGTTTCAATGTGTTGAGAATGCCACCCGCGAGTCCGCCACTTATACCAGAGTCAAGCAAATAGGATATTCGGATGTCAGCCCAAGATAGAGTAGCCGGCTCCTCTTGCAAAGGTTTTCCAGCGGCGTGGAGGAACCGCTGTCTTCGCACCTGGTATTGCTTTCCTGGAAGAGTCAATACTAGTGCAGGACTAACGACATATTCCCTTATGCCTGCCAGAAAGCAAGGTCAGCGAATCTTGGCAAGGGTCCTTAGATTGGAACGCAACTGAAAAACGTCGCAGCGACAATTCCGCTATTCACAGCAGAGTAGAAGAAGAATTTGGTCGGCGTATTATGCTTGAAGCCACCGTAGATGCCGGCCGCCAGTCCGCAAAGTGAAGCTGGAAGACAGGATGTTAGGTTTGAGCAATTGGTGCTTGTTAGCTGGCACAAGGGACGAACTCGCATGTTATAGCAACGCCTTTGAAAACCGTCTGTGGTGCTGATGGGTCCAACATTGTCCGGTAAATGGATAGTGGTAGGTGGTTTAGCGGGTAGCGGGTCGACCCCCATATGAGAGGTCGTGTCAATTACTTGCTTACTT